>JAAAWM010011921.1:0-124526 GCA_036873465.1 Thinopyrum obtusiflorum | reverse complement strand
ATATCATATCACAGCATACCCTGCAAAAACAAGTTAGACATCCTCTACTTTGTTGTTGCAAGTTTTACGTGGCTGCTACGGGTTTCTAGCAAGAACCGTTCTTACCCACGGAAAAACAACCGCAATGGTGAATTATCAAGTTTGCTGTTTTAACCTTCTTCAAGGACCGGCCGTAGTCAAATTCGATTCAACTAAAGTAGGAGAAACAGACACCCGCCAGCCACCTTTATGCAAATACAAAACATGATCATCTCATACAACAATGTATATCACATCATGTCTTGACCATATCATATCACAGCATACCCTGGGGGGGGGGGGGGGGGGGGGGGGGGGGGGGGGGGGGGGGGGGGGGGGGGGGGGGGGGGGTGCCGCCGAATCAAAATAAGACATTGGTGGTAAGCAGTATGAACATCACCGCCCACAACTCTTTGTGTTCTACTCGTGCATATCATCTATGCATAGACCTGGCTCCTGATGCCACTGTTGGGGAACGTTGCATGGAAAACAAAAAAAATTCTACGCACACGCAAGATCTATCCATGGAGATGCATAGCTACGAGAGGGGGAGTGTGTCTACGTACCCTTGTAGACCGCGGAAGCGTTAGAACAACGCGGTTGATGTCGTCGAACAACTTCACGATCCAACTGACCGAGCACCGAACGTACGGCACCTCCGCGTTCAGCACACGTTCAGCTCGGTGACGTCCTCGCCTCCTTGATCCAGCAAGACGACGAGGTAGCGGATGAGTTTCGGCAGCACGACGGCGTGGTGACGGTGATGGTGATGCTATCTCAATAGGGCTTCGCCTAAGCACCACGAGAATATGACCGAGGGACGGAACTGTGGAGAGGGGCGCCGCACACGGCTAAGTAATTATCGTGTCCTTGTGTGGGTCGGGGGGGGGGGGGGGGGGGGGGGGGGGGGGGGGGGGGGGGGGGGGGGGGGGGGGGGGGGGGGGGGGGGGGGGGGGGGGGGGGGGGGGGGGGGGGGGGGGGGGGGGGGGGGGGGGGGGGGGGGGGGGGGGGGGGGGGGGGGGGGGGGGGGGGGGGGGGGGGGGGGGGGGGGGGGGGGGGGGGGGGGGGGGGGGGGGGGGGGGGGGGGGGGGGGGGGGGGGGGGGGGGGGGGGGGGGGGGGGGGGGGGGGGGGGGGGGGGGGGGGGGGGGGGGGGGGGGGGGGGGGGGGGGGGGGGGGGGGGGGGGGGGGGGGGGGGGGGGGGGGGGGGGGGGGGGGGGGGGGGGGGGGGGGGGGGGGGGGGGGGGGGGGGGGGGGGGGGGGGGGGGGGGGGGGGGGGGGGGGGGGGGGGGGGGGGGGGGGGGGAAATCTTCGGTACATCAAAACTTATAAACTCATAATAAAACTGTCAGCGAAACTTTAAGCGTGTGGACCCTACGGGTTCGAGAACTATGTAGACATGACCGAGACACGTTTCAGGTCAATAACCAATAGCGGAACCTGGATGCTCATATTGGCTCCTACATATTCTATGAAGATCTTTATTGGTCAAACAACATAACAACATACATTGTTCCCTTTGTCATCGGTATGTTACTTGCCCGAGGTTCGATCGTCGGTATCCCAATACCTAGTTCAATCTCGTTACCGGCAAGTCTCTTTACTCGTTATGTAATGCATCATTTTGTAACTAACTCATTAGCTACATTGCTTGCAAGGCTTATAGTGATGTACATTACCGAGAGGGCCGCCCAGAGATACCTCTCCAACAATCGGAGTGACAAAACCTAATCTCAAAATACGCCAACTCAACATGCACCTTTGGAGACACCTGTAGAGCTCTTTTATAATCACCCAGTTATGTTGTGACGTTTGGGGGGGGGGGGGGGGGGGGGGGGGGGGGGGGGGGGGGGGGGGGGGGGGGGGGGGGGGGGGGGGGGGGGGGGGGGGGGGGGGGGGGGGGGGGGGGGGGGGGGGGGGGGGGGGGGGGGGGGGGGGGGGGGGGGGGGGGGGGGGGGGGTGTATAAGTCATGAATAAAGCAATAGCAACATACTAAACGATCAAGTGCTAAGCTAACGGAATAGGTCATGTCGATCACATCATTCTCCTAATGATGTGATCCCGTTAATCAAATGACAACTCATTTGTCCATGGCTAGGAAACATAACCATCTTTGATAAACGAGCTAGTCAAGTAGAGGCATACTAGTGACACTATGTTTGTCTATGTATTCACACATGTATTATGTTTCTAGTTAATACAATTCTAGCATGAATAATAAACATTTATCATGATATAAGGAAATAAATAATAACTTTATTATTGCCTCTAGGGCATATTTCCTTCAATGGGATGTTCCAAGGGCTGAAATTGGGATTTCAGGCTCGTGCGCACGTCAAGAGGTATGAGACCTCCGACGAGTTTCTTAGCCTACAAACTAAGAGAGAAAATCTCAATCGTTGAGCTTGTACTCAGATTGTCTGGGTACAACAATCACTTGAATGGAGTGGGAGTTAATCTTCCAGATGAGATAGTGATGTTTCTCCAAAGTCATTGCCACCAAGCTACTAGAGCTTCGTCATGAACTATAACATATCAGGGATAGATATGATGATCCTTGAAATATTCGCGATGTTTGACACCGCGAAATTAGAAATCAAGAAGGAGCATCAATTGTTGATGGTTAGTGAAACCACTAGTTTCAAGAAGGCCAAGGGCAAGAAGGAATACTTCATGAAACGACAAATCAGTTGCTGCTCCAGTGAAGAAACCCAGGATTGAACCCAAACCCGAGACTAAGTGCTTCTGTAATGAGGGAACAGTCACTGAAGCAGAACTACCCTAGATACTTGGTAGATGAGAAGGCTGGCAAGGTTGACAGAAGTATATTGGATATACATTGTATTAAATGTGTACTTTACTAGTACTCCTAGTAGCACCAGGGTATTAAGATACCGGTTTGGTTGCTAAGTGTTAGTAACTCGAAATAAAAGAGCTATGGAATAAACGGAGACTAGCTAAAGGTGAGATGACGATGTGTGTTGGAATTGTTTCCAAGGTTGATGTGATCAAGCATCGCATGCTCTCTCTACCATCGAGATTGGTATTAAACCTAAATAATTGTTATTTGGTGTTTGCGTTGAGCATAGACATGATTGGATTATGTCTATCGCATTACGGTTATTCATTTAAGGAGAATAATGGTTACTCTGTTTGTTTGAATAATACCTTCAATGGTCTTGCACCTAAAATGAATGGTTTATTGAATCTCGATCGTAGTGATACACATGTTCATGCCAAAAGATATAAGATAGTAATGATAGTACCACATACTTGTGGCACTGCCATTTGAGTCATACTGGTATAAAAAGCATGAAGAAGCCCCATGTTGATGGATCTTTGGACTCACTCGTTTTGAAAAGACTGAGACATGCAAACCATGTCTACTGGTATATATGCATGAAGAAACTCCATACAGATGGATCTTTTGGACTCACTTGATTTTATTCACTTGAGACATGCAAATCATACCACATGGGCAAGATGACTGAAAGGCCTCGTTTTCAGTGAAATGGAATAAGAAAGCAACTTGTTGGAAGTACACATTTTGATGTGTGCAGTCAAATGAGTGCCGAGGCACGCAGTGGATGTCGTTGTGTTCTTACTTCACAGATGATTTGAGTAGATGCTGAGGATATTTACTTGATGAAACACTCTCGGATACCGTAGGAATGCTTTGGGTGTACCAAACGTCACAACGTAACTGGGTGGCTATAAAGGTGCACTACGTGTATCTCCGAAAGTGTCTGTTGGGTTGGCACGAATCGAGACTGGGATTTGTCACTCCGTGTGACGGAGAGGTATCTCTGGGCCCACTCGGTAGGACATCATCATAATGTGCACAATGTGATCAAGGAGTTGATCACGGGATGATGTGTTACGGTACATAATACATCATCTCGCAACTAACTCATTAGTCACATTGCTTGCAAGGCTTATAGTGATCCCCCCCCCCCCCCCCCCCCCCCCCCCCCCCCCCCCCCCCCCCCCCCCCCCCCCCCCCCCCCCCCCCCCCCCCCCCCCCCCCCCCCCCCCCCCCCCCCCCCCCCCCCCCCCCCCCCCCCCCCCCCCCCCCCCCCCCCCCCCCCCCCCCCCCCCCCCCCCCCCCCCCCCCCCCCCCCCCCCCCCCCCCCCCCCCCCCCCCCCCCCCCCCCCCCCCCCCCCCCCCCCCCCCCCCCCCCCCCCCCCCCCCCCCCCCCCCCCCCCCCCCCCCCCCCCCCCCCCCCCCCCCCCCCCCCCCCCCCCCCCCCCCCCCCCCCCCCCCCCCCCCCCCCCCCCCCCCCCCCCCCCCCCCCCCCCCCCCCCCCCCCCCCCCCCCCCCCCCCCCCCCCCCCCCCCCCCCCCCCCCCCCCCCCCCCCCCCCCCCCCCCCCCCCCCCCCCCCCCCCCCCCCCCCCCCCCCCCCCCCCCCCCCCCCCCCCCCCCCCCCCCCCCCCCCCCCCCCCCCCCCCCCCCCCCCCCCCCCCCCCCCCCCCCCCCCCCCCCCCCCCCCCCCCCCCCCCCCCCCCCCCCCCCCCCCCCCCCCCCCCCCCCCCCCCCCCCCCCCCCCCCCCCCCCCCCCCCCCCCCCCCCCCCCCCCCCCCCCCCCCCCCCCCCCCCCCCCCCCCCCCCCCCCCCCCCCCCCCCCCCCCCCCCCCCCCCCCCCCCCCCCCCCCCCCCCCCCCCCCCCCCCCCCCCCCCCCCCCCCCCCCCCCCCCCCCCCCCCCCCCCCCCCCCCCCCCCCCCCCCCCCCCCCCCCCCCCCCCCCCCCCCCCCCCCCCCCCCCCCCCCCCCCCCCCCCCCCCCCCCCCCCCCCCCCCCCCCCCCCCCCCCCCCCCCCCCCCCCCCCCCCCCCCCCCCCCCCCCCCCCCCCCCCCCCCCCCCCCCCCCCCCCCCCCCCCCCCCCCCCCCCCCCCCCCCCCCCCCCCCCCCCCCCCCCCCCCCCCCCCCCCCCCCCCCCCCCCCCCCCCCCCCCCCCCCCCCCCCCCCCCCCCCCCCCCCCCCCCCCCCCCCCCCCCCCCCCCCCCCCCCCCCCCCCCCCCCCCCCCCCCCCCCCCCCCCCCCCCCCCCCCCCCCCCCCCCCCCCCCCCCCCCCCCCCCCCCCCCCCCCCCCCCCCCCCCCCCCCCCCCCCCCCCCCCCCCCCCCCCCCCCCCCCCCCCCCCCCCCCCCCCCCCCCCCCCCCCCCCCCCCCCCCCCCCCCCCCCCCCCCCCCCCCCCCCCCCCCCCCCCCCCCCCCCCCCCCCCCCCCCCCCCCCCCCCCCCCCCCCCCCCCCCCCCCCCCCCCCCCCCCCCCCCCCCCCCCCCCCCCCCCCCCCCCCCCCCCCCCCCCCCCCCCCCCCACACACATCGTCACCTCGCCCTTAACTAGTCTCTGTTCATTTTGCAACTCCTATTTTGAGTTACTAATCTTAGCAACTGAACCGGTATCAAATACCCTGGGGTTACTATGAACACTAGTAAAGTACACATCAATAACATGTATATCAAATATACCTTTGTTCACTTTGCTATCCCTCTTATCCGCCAAGTATTTGGGGTAGTTCCGCTTCCAATGACCATTCCCTTTGCAGTAGAAGCACTCAGTTTCAGGCTTAGGTCTAGCTTTGGGCTTCTTCATGGGAGTGGCAACTTGCTTGTCATTCTTCTTGAAGTTCCCTTTTTTTCCTTTGCCCCTTTTCTTGAAACTAGTGGTCTTGTTAACCATCAACACTTAATGCTCTTTCTTGATTTCTACCTTCGTGGATTTCAGCATCGCGAAGAGCTCGGGAATCTTTTACGTTATCCCTTGCACATTATAGTTCATCACGAAGTTCAAGTAGCTTGGTGATACTGACTAGAGAACTCTGTCAATCACTATCTTATCTGGAAGATTAACTCCCACTTGATTCAAGTGATTGTAGTACCCAGACATTCTGAGCACATGCTCACTGGTTGAGCTATTCTCCTCCATCTTGTAGGCAAAGTACTTGTCAGAGATCTCATACCTCTCGAGACGGGCATGAGTCTGAAATACCAATTTCAGCTCTTGGAACATCTCATATGCTCCGTGGCGTTCAAAACATTTTTGAAGTCCCGGTTCTAAGCCGTAAAGTATGGCGCACTAAACTATCAAGTAGTCATCATATCGAGCTTGCAAAACGTTCATAACGTCTGTATCTGCTCCTGCAACAGGTTTGTCACCTAGCGGTACATCAAGGACATAATTCTTCTGTGCAGCAACGAGGATAATCCTCAGATCACGGACCCAGTCCACATCATTGCTACTATCATCTTTCAACTTTTCTCTAGGAACATATCAAAAATATATAGGAGCTATATCGCGAGCTATTGATCTACAACATAGATATGCAAATACTATCAGGAATAAGTTCATGATAAATTAAGTTCAATTAATCAAATTACTTAAGAACTCCCACTTAGATAGACATCCCTCAAGTCATCTAAATGATATGTGATCCAAATCAACTAAACCATGTTCGATCATCACGTGAGATGGAGTAGTCATCAATAGTGAACATCTCTATGTTGATCATATCTACTATATGATTCACGTTTGACCTTTTGGTCTCCAGTGTTTCGAGGCCATGTTTGTACATGCCAGGCTCGTCAAGTTTAACCCGAGTATTTCGCATGTACAAAACTGTCTTGCACCCGTTGTATGTGAACGTAGAGTCTATCACACCTGATCATCACGTGGTGTCTCAACACGATGAACTGTCGCAACGGTGCATACTCAGGGAGGACACTATACCTTGAGATTTAGTTAAGGGGTCATCTTATAATGCAATGGTCGTACTAAGCAAAATAAGATGCATAAAAGATAAGCATCACATGCAATCAAAATGTGTGACATGATATGGCCATCATCATCGTGTGCTTTTGATCTCCATCTCCAAAGCATCGTTATGATCTACATCGTCACCGGCTCGACACCTTGATCTCCATCGTAGCGTCGTGGTCGTCTCGCCAACTATTGCTTCTACAACTATCGCTAACACATAGTGATAAATTTACAAAACATGATCATCTCATACAATAACGTTTATCACATCATGTATTGACCATATCACATCACAACATGTCCTGCAAAAACAAGTTAGACGTCCTCTACTTTGTTGTTGCAAGTTTTACGTGGCTGACACGGGCTTCTAGCAAGAACCGTTCTTACCTACGCATCAAAACCACAACGGTGTTTCATCAAGTTTGCTGTTTTAACCTTCTTCAAGGACCGGCTGTAGTCAAATTCGATTCAACTAAAGTAGGAGAAACGGACACCCGCCAGCCACCTTTATGCAAAACAAGTTGCTTGTCTGTCGGTGGAACCGGTCTCATGTGCGTGGACATGTAAGGTTGGTCCGGGCCACTTCATCCCACAATACCGCCGAATCAAAATAAGATGTTGGTGGTAAGCAGTATGACTATCACCGCCCACAACTCTTTTTGTTCTACTCGTGCATATCATCTACGCATAGACCTGACTCGGATGCCACTGTTGGGAAACGTAGCATGCAATTTCAAAAAAAATCCTACGCTCACGCAAGATCTATCTAGGAGATGCATAGCAACGAGAGGGGAGAGTGTGTCTACGTACTCTCGTAGACCGAAAGCGGAAGCGTTTGACAACGCAGATGATGTAGTCGAACTTCTTCTAGCTCCAACCGATCAAGCACCGAACGTACGGCACCTCCGAGTTCTGCACACGTTCAGCGCGATGACGTCTCTCGCCTTCTTGATCCTGCAAGGTGTCGAGGAAGTAGACGATTTCTGTCAACACGACAGCGTGGTGACGGTGATTGTGAAGTGATCCGCGCAGGGCTTCGCCTAAGCACCGCGAGAATATGGGGGGGGGGGGGGGGGGGGGGGGGGGGGGGGGGGGGGGGGGGGGGGGGGGGGGGGGGGGGGGGGGGGGGGGGGGGGGGGGGGGGGGGGGGGGGGGGGGGGGGGGGGGGGGGGGGGGGGGGGGGGGGGGGGGGGGGGGGGGGGGGGGGGGGGGGGGGGGGGGGGGGGGGGGGGGGGGGGGGGGGGGGGGGGGGGGGGGGGGGGGGGGGGGGGGGGGGGGGGGGGGGGGGGGGGGGGGGGGGGGGGGGGGGGGGGGGGGGGGGGGGGGGGGGGGGGGGGGGGGGGGGGGGGGGGGGGGGGGGGGGGGGGGGGGGGGGGGGGGGGGGGGGGGGGGGGGGGGGGGGGGGGGGGGGGGGGGGGGGGGGGGGGGGGGGGGGGGGGGGGGGGGGGGGGGGGGGGGGGGGGGGGGGGGGGGGGGGGGGGGGGGGGGGGGGGGGGGGGGGGGGGGGGGGGGGGGGGGGGGGGGGGGGGGGGGGGGGGGGGGGGGGGGGGGGGGGGGGGGGGGGGGGGGGGGGGGGGGGGGGGGGGGGGGGGGGGGGGGGGGGGGGGGGGGGGGGGGGGGGGGGGGGGGGGGGGGGGGGGGGGGGGGGGGGGGGGGGGGGGGGGGGGGGGGGGGGGGGGGGGGGGGGGGGGGGGGGGGGGGGGGGGGGGGGGGGGGGGGGGGGGGGGGGGGGGGGGGGGGGGGGGGGGGGGGGGGGGGGGGGGGGGGGGGGGGGGGGGGGGGGGGGGGGGGGGGGGGGGGGGGGGGGGGGGGGGGGGGGGGGGGGGGGGGGGGGGGGGGGGGGGGGGGGGGGGGGGGGGGGGGGGGGGGGGGGGGGGGGGGGGGGGGGGGGGGGGGGGGGGGGGGGGGGGGGGGGGGGGGGGGGGGGGGGGGGGGGGGGGGGGGGGGGGGGGGGGGGGGGGGGGGGGGGGGGGGGGGGGGGGGGGGGGGGGGGGGGGGGGGGGGGGGGGGGGGGGGGGGGGGGGGGGGGGGGGGGGGGGGGGGGGGGGGGGGGGGGGGGGGGGGGGGGGGGGGGGGGGGGGGGGGGGGGGGGGGGGGGGGGGGGGGGGGGGGGGGGGGGGGGGGGGGGGGGGGGGGGGGGGGGGGGGGGGGGGGGGGGGGGGGGGGGGGGGGGGGGGGGGGGGGGGGGGGGGGGGGGGGGGGGGGGGGGGGGGGGGGGGGGGGGGGGGGGGGGGGGGGGGGGGGGGGGGGGGGGGGGGGGGGGGGGGGGGGGGGGGGGGGGGGGGGGGGGGGGGGGGGGGGGGGGGGGGGGGGGGGGGGGGGGGGGGGGGGGGGGGGGGGGGGGGGGGGGGGGGGGGGGGGGGGGGGGGGGGGGGGGGGGGGGGGGGGGGGGGGGGGGGGGGGGGGGGGGGGGGGGGGGGGGGGGGGGGGGGGGGGGGGGGGGGGGGGGGGGGGGGGGGGGGGGGGGGGGGGGGGGGGGGGGGGGGGGGGGGGGGGGGGGGGGGGGGGGGGGGGGGGGGGGGGGGGGGGGGGGGGGGGGGGGGGGGGGGGGGGGGGGGGGGGGGGGGGGGGGGGGGGGGGGGGGGGGGGGGGGGGGGGGGGGGGGGGGGGGGGGGGGGGGGGGGGGGGGGGGGGGGGGGGGGGGGGGGGGGGGGGGGGGGGGGGGGGGGGGGGGGGGGGGGGGGGGGGGGGGGGGGGGGGGGGGGGGGGGGGGGGGGGGGGGGGGGGGGGGGGGGGGGGGGGGGGGGGGGGGGGGGGGGGGGGGGGGGGGGGGGGGGGGGGGGGGGGGGGGGGGGGGGGGGGGGGGGGGGGGGGGGGGGGGGGGGGGGGGACCCGATACACTCCGGAACACTTCCGGTGTTCGAATACTATCATCCTATATATCAATCTTTACCTCTCGACCATTTCGAGGCTCCTATGTCCGTGATCTCAGCCGGGACTCCAAACAACATTCGGTCACCAAATCACATAACTCATATAATACTAAATCGTCATCGAACATTAAGCATGCGGACCCTACGGGTTTGAGAACTATGTAGACATGACCGAGACACCTCTTCGGTCAATAACCAATAGCGGAACCTGGATGCTCATATTGGCTCCTACATATTCTACGAAGATCTTTATCGGTCGAACCGTTATGACAACATACGTTATTCCCTTTGTCCATCGGTATGTTACTTGCCCGAGATTCGATCGTCGGTATCCACATACCTAGTTCAATCTCGTTACCGGCAAGTCTCTTTACTCGTTCCGTAATACATCATCTTGTAAATAACTCATTAGTCACTTTGCTTGCAAGACTTCTTATGACGTGCATTACCGAGAGGGCCCAAAGATACCTCTCCGATACTCGGAGTGACAAATCCTAATCTCGATCTATGCCAACCCAACAAACACCTTCGGAGATACCTGTAGAGTATCTTTATAATCACCCGGTTACATTGTGGCGTTTGATAGCACACAAGGTAGTCCTCCGGTATCCGGGAGTTGCATAATATCATAGTCGAAGGAATATGTATTTGACATGAAGAAAGCAATAGCAATAAAACTGAACGATCAATATGCTAAGCTAACGGATGGGTCTTGTCTATCACATCATTCTCCTAATGATGTGATCCCATTCATCAAATGACAACACATGTCCCCCCCCCCCCCCCCCCCCCCCCCCCCCCCCCCCCCCCCCCCCCCCCCCCCCCCCCCCCCCCCCCCCCCCCCCCCCCCCCCCCCCCCCCCCCCCCCCCCCCCCCCCCCCCCCCCCCCCCCCCCCCCCCCCCCCCCCCCCCCCCCCCCCCCCCCCCCCCCCCCCCCCCCCCCCCCCCCCCCCCCCCCCCCCCCCCCCCCCCCCCCCCCCCCCCCCCCCCCCCCCCCCCCCCCCCCCCCCCCCCCCCCCCCCCCCCCCCCCCCCCCCCCCCCCCCCCCCCCCCCCCCCCCCCCCCCCCCCCCCCCCCCCCCCCCCCCCCCCCCCCCCCCCCCCCCCCCCCCCCCCCCCCCCCCCCCCCCCCCCCCCCCCCCCCCCCCCCCCCCCCCCCCCCCCCCCCCCCCCCCCCCCCCCCCCCCCCCCCCCCCCCCCCCCCCCCCCCCCCCCCCCCCCCCCCCCCCCCCCCCCCCCCCCCCCCCCCCCCCCCCCCCCCCCCCCCCCCCCCCCCCCCCCCCCCCCCCCCCCCCCCCCCCCCCCCCCCCCCCCCCCCCCCCCCCCCCCCCCCCCCCCCCCCCCCCCCCCCCCCCCCCCCCCCCCCCCCCCCCCCCCCCCCCCCCCCCCCCCCCCCCCCCCCCCCCCCCCCCCCCCCCCCCCCCCCCCCCCCCCCCCCCCCCCCCCCCCCCCCCCCCCCCCCCCCCCCCCCCCCCCCCCCCCCCCCCCCCCCCCCCCCCCCCCCCCCCCCCCCCCCCCCCCCCCCCCCCCCCCCCCCCCCCCCCCCCCCCCCCCCCCCCCCCCCCCCCCCCCCCCCCCCCCCCCCCCCCCCCCCCCCCCCCCCCCCCCCCCCCCCCCCCCCCCCCCCCCCCCCCCCCCCCCCCCCCCCCCCCCCCCCCCCCCCCCCCCCCCCCCCCCCCCCCCCCCCCCCCCCCCCCCCCCCCCCCCCCCCCCCCCCCCCCCCCCCCCCCCCCCCCCCCCCCCCCCCCCCCCCCCCCCCCCCCCCCCCCCCCCCCCCCCCCCCCCCCCCCCCCCCCCCCCCCCCCCCCCCCCCCCCCCCCCCCCCCCCCCCCCCCCCCCCCCCCCCCCCCCCCCCCCCCCCCCCCCCCCCCCCCCCCCCCCCCCCCCCCCCCCCCCCCCCCCCCCCCCCCCCCCCCCCCCCCCCCCCCCCCCCCCCCCCCCCCCCCCCCCCCCCCCCCCCCCCCCCCCCCCCCCCCCCCCCCCCCCCCCCCCCCCCCCCCCCCCCCCCCCCCCCCCCCCCCCCCCCCCCCCCCCCCCCCCCCCCCCCCCCCCCCCCCCCCCCCCCCCCCCCCCCCCCCCCCCCCCCCCCCCCCCCCCCCCCCCCCCCCCCCCCCCCCCCCCCCCCCCCCCCCCCCCCCCCCCCCCCCCCCCCCCCCCCCCCCCCCCCCCCCCCCCCCCCCCCCCCCCCCCCCCCCCCCCCCCCCCCCCCCCCCCCCCCCCCCCCCCCCCCCCCCCCCCCCCCCCCCCCCCCCCCCCCCCCCCCCCCCCCCCCCCCCCCCCCCCCCCCCCCCCCCCCCCCCCCCCCCCCCCCCCCCCCCCCCCCCCCCCCCCCCCCCCCCCCCCCCCCCCCCCCCCCCCCCCCCCCCCCCCCCCCCCCCCCCCCCCCCCCCCCCCCCCCCCCCCCCCCCCCCCCCCCCCCCCCCCCCCCCCCCCCCCCCCCCCCCCCCCCCCCCCCCCCCCCCCCCCCCCCCCCCCCCCCCCCCCCCCCCCCCCCCCCCCCCCCCCCCCCCCCCCCCCCCCCCCCCCCCCCCCCCCCCCCCCCCCCCCCCCCCCCCCCCCCCCCCCCCCCCCCCCCCCCCCCCCCCCCCCCCCCCCCCCCCCCCCCCCCCCCCCCCCCCCCCCCCCCCCCCCCCCCCCCCCCCCCCCCCCCCCCCCCCCCCCCCCCCCCCCCCCCCCCCCCCCCCCCCCCCCCCCCCCCCCCCCCCCCCCCCCCCCCCCCCCCCCCCCCCCCCCCCCCCCCCCCCCCCCCCCCCCCCCCCCCCCCCCCCCCCCCCCCCCCCCCCCCCCCCCCCCCCCCCCCCCCCCCCCCCCCCCCCCCCCCCCCCCCCCCCCCCCCCCCCCCCCCCCCCCCCCCCCCCCCCCCCCCCCCCCCCCCCCCCCCCCCCCCCCCCCCCCCCCCCCCCCCCCCCCCCCCCCCCCCCCCCCCCCCCCCCCCCCCCCCGTTTTCGGTTAATACAATTTTAGCATGAATAATAAACATTTATCATGATATAAGGAAATATAAAATAACAACTTTATTATTGCATCTAGGGCATATTTCCTTCATGGATATATAGAGTATAAAGGCATCTCCAACAACGACCCGCAAATTATTTCCTCCCGCATCACTCCACGGATAGGGGGGTCAGTCCGCGGACACGGATACGGAAGGCCGCCATCCAACCGTAGTTGTATATGTCCGTTCTATTAAAGTTTAATCGCCGAATAACTACGTGATTCCCTTTAAAAAAACTGTAATTAGTAGCTTTTTGTTTGGCGGAAGGCTATTAATCCACGTGCCAGCATAGTTTCCGCCAAATCTAGCCTTCTTGGTAAGAAGTAATAAAGAACTTTAATAGAAAACTAATCGCCTTGTCAAATGCTAATCATATGGCAAGAAGTAACCTTCCGTCAAATGCCCAAATATATTTGCAAAGCTTCCGCCAAATGTCCAAATACTAATCACCTTGTCAAATGCTAATCATATGGTAAGAAGTATACTTCCGTCAAATGCCCAAATATATTTGCAAAATTTCCGCCAAATGCCCAAACACTAATCACCTTGTCAAATGCTAATCATATGGCAAGAAGTAACCTTTCGCTATATCCCCAAATATATTTGCAAAGCTTCCGCCAAATGGCCAAATACTAATCACGATCCGGCTTTTAACATGCTAGCCTTCCGCCAATTAACAGCAACAGTCAGCGGACTTCCCATCCGGACGAAAAGGTGGAGTACCTGGCGACTTTTGGTTTGTCATGAGGATGTCCGGACTCCAGCAAAACCTCCCCACGTTTGTCTCTGATTTACGGGAAAAAATACGTCTAGACCACTCGACGGACCGATGCATGCCCGTGTTGGATGGCACAATACGTCTGGACAGCACGGCGGTTTGAGGGTCGGTGTTGAAGATGCCCTAATTAGACGAGACTAGTTGTAAACGCCGTTAATACTTCATATCAGTATATCACCCCCGGCCATGAAAGTACTCCTATCAGCTATCACGGTGTTAGTTTCAAAATACCGCTTCCAGAGGCGGGGAAGGAAAATTTTCTGCAACACTGGAACACGCATGTTTCAGCGAAACAGACAGCGCTACGCGGGGGCTCCGTTGCCATCCCGACACGTACGGTGGGATCGCTCCGTACGATTTCCATTTTTATACGAGCTACAGGTGCGAAGACGAGCTCTATAACGCACGGCAACGCCGCCATGTCTGTCTCCCCGTCCCCGGGTCCTTTGATTTCTCCTTTTAAGATGCACGCGTGACGTGTGGACTCCATCCCACAGCATCACCCACGAGACTAGAAACACCGTTGCCTTGAGCAACTTGGCCTTTTTTATACTAGTTGACCCGTTGCGCCAAATGGCGCAGAGGCCCCTTAATCCCATGTGTGCTTTGAAAATAAAACCATGTATTAATTGTTTTACTTTTGGACAAACAGTATGTAACAAATGGAAAACAAAACCATGTATTAATTGCATCATTTTTTTAGTAAATTAGCTTCACAACATCAGCTCTTTTCCATAAACTGGGGAAAAATGTGTTATTCACATGAATGATTGTGGCTACATCGTTCATATAGGAATATATTAAACGGTAGACGTAGAGCATGTGCCCATAGAAACATGAATTGCATACGTAATAAATACTTATAACATAAGTACCATTACTTCTTACACACATAGCTTGGCAAGTCTTGGTTTAAAGAGAAAGCTAATTATACAATTGCATCTGCTTCTGCAGCTACGGCAAGCAAAAGGGGCAGAATACAATATAGATTGAAAGGCCCAGGTTCTAAAAACCCATCCTGATGGCTCTTAGCTTCTTTTCTGACTTGATCACCCGACGTTTGAGTCTCTGCGCCATCTTCTCTATGTTGATAAGAGGGTCATTGATAATCTTATCTACGGGTCCATTCCCATATGACATATTCAATGCCGCTACGTTGGATATATGATCAGATAATCCATGCATGTACCTTGTTAAGACGAACCAGCCCATAGCGTTTTGCTTCTACTCATATGTAGCAATCATTAGCTTGTTCTTGATGGATCTGATCTTTGTCTTCATCTTCTTCTTGTTGTACCTAGCTATATTAAGCTCATGTTTTAGAGACCGACTTTCCTCCTCGAGTTTCTTCATGGTGCTGTAATTATAGTCTCTTATATCTGTCTTCACTGTGCATTTAATGTATCCAATTGCTTCCATAGCAGCACTGTCTTCTGACATTGAATGATCAACAGATTGTACCCCGGGAATAGCCATTCGATTCCTATCATTCCCAACATATGATGTGGTTGTATGGAACAATACAGTCACACACACCCTGCTGCCATCATATACTCTGGTTCGGTACTCAGCTGGTGGAAGGCCCAGAGTCTCAACATCCAACATCATCCTGTAAGGTATTTTGACCATCGCTGGTACTGCCTGTGGTTTTAAATAGATGTCATTGTTTAGAAGGGTAGCATGACAATAATACAGAGGCGGTATAAATTTGCGAAATAAGATAATTGGTCCTCTCCAGCAATGAAAATCAAAAAATCACAACCAGCGCAAACACCATCTCTTTCTACAGATTAAACGCTGATATACTGGAAACAATGTGAGGTAGCCTGACTCGCAATAGGTTTAGGGCCTGTTTGGTTCTTGGCAGAGGTTGCCCTGCCAACACGTGGGCGTGTGAAAAAGTTGGCGAGGCCTTCGCACGCCCATGCCTTGCCAGTCTTTGGTGGAAAATTACACGCGGATTGAACTGGAAGGGTTGATCTACCACGGGCGTGCCAAATAATTGGTTGCAATCCAAGCAGCTGCCATGCGCTCAGTCAACGCCAAAAAATTGGCTAGGCATGTATCGGCAGCAATCCAAACAACCTCTTAACAACAACAGAACCTACACATTTTGGCTGTACATAGCTTTAGCTTCATTTTCAGGAGTTTTATCAAGGTTCTGAGAGTAACGAGAGATCAGTTACATGATATGATAGCGCTAAAAAAATTTATGCAACGTAGGGAAGATGTGAGTTACTATTTTGAGGTCCAAAGGAATAAAATGGCTAAAATAAACTGTAAATGGAGTTAGTTGAATGCCGTGATAATATATAGGCCAATACTAATATTAGGTTGTCTCTGAAAGGAGACACAAGCAGCCCAGAGGCCACATTGGTATCAAAAAATAAGACGGCTAGCAGAGGGGAAAAAATTCAAAAAGTAAACAAAAAATAGGCAATCCAAGAAGAGAAATACGACTGCGTGTCACAAAGCATTACATCACACACAGAAGAGCAAACAGTAACTGATTCCGAAAAAAACAATAACTGAACAATATACACACATATAATAAGGTAGAGTTCACTTCATAATATAGGGGAGTTTTGTTTTTGTCTTGCTTTGACACAGCCACTCGAGCAGTCAAAGACTCTAGTTTCAAAGCATGCTTAACAAGAAGCATTCAGTTACACTAAAGCTTATGCAAGCAGAATACACACCAACGGACTCCGCTCGAAGCTGGTCAAAGAGCATTGTAATGGAGCCTTGCCGATGGAGAAGCTAGCCGCATAAACCACGATCCATCTCCTGTGACGCCGTCAAGGAGAATCTAACATAGGTAGGATAGATAGTCTACAGTGGTATGCATAGTTTTAGACAACATAGCATAAGCATGCTAATAGGAAAGGAATGTAACAACATTATCAAGGAACAGTTTTTTTGATATACCTATAGATAATTTATCTCCGCATGGTCAGTGCAAAGCAGTCACTGCCTTGTTTTCTTTGTTCCCCCAGCTCCCTTTCCAGCACCAGTGCCCCTTAATTGCAAGGTGTCATAGTCAGAAATGAATTGGGACATCTGTATAAGGTGAAAGAACGAAAAGATAAATATACAGCATAGGTCGTACCTTTTGTTCTTGATCATCAGAGTCTGGTCATCTTTGTCATTCATTTCTTCAACAGCAGGTGAAGAAGGTTCAGCTGGATCGTCATGTTTGCTCTCATACACCTAGCAAACCAAGCAGGTTGACAGCAGAGGAACATTAGACATTGATACACGAAGGTAAGTATGTATGTATTATTTTTCTTGATAAAACATGTGTTATCAACTCTATTTCATTGTGTTAGATGGCACCCTACTGTATTAGTACAAATGGGCAAGGAATAAGAGAAACCTATTAGAATGAATGCAGGAATCATTGGTTTCCGTACAGCCGAGTTGCCTTTCTACGAAATCTAAAAGATATGCATCCGTAGGTATTTGAGATGAGGAGTATAAAGAAGCCTGACCTTGTCTGCTTCGGCAGGCTTCTTCAGAGGTTCTTCCAGTGCAGTAGTTTTCTTATCAGTACCAACAAATAAGACACGCCTGGCACTTCCGCTTAGGCATGGTGATTTGCTGTGAAAGGAAACAACAGCATAAGTGCAAGCAAGGAGTGTAATACATTGCAATTATCTGTTTCAAAAGGTATACCCTGGGGGTGTAGCTGGAAGAAGGGCAGCACTGAGCTTTGAAGTGGGTGTGCGTGCCTACACATCAAAAGGCAGTTAGCATAACTGAAACAGCCTGCTGGCATTCAGATTAAATCTACAACATGGCAGAGAGGAAACTAAACAAGGCACATACCTCGGCTGCAGATGTTTTATAGCCTATAGTAAGGCTGCCTGATGAGCTACCAGGCTGTGCATTATAGATGTTTAGTGACATCCCAGAAGACACTGGACTGCCAACCAGTGAAGTAGACGCCGATGCTCCAGATGTCCCAGGGACATGGTCAAATGCGGACGAGCTTAACTCAGGTTTGTAGGTCTCTATAATCCTGGCAACTTGGAATGACAACTGCTCGCTGTTGACATTAAAGCTTCTGCTTGCAATGGACACAAGGAGCTTGTACTTCTGTCCAATGAGCCGGGTAAGCTCTGGTGGAGCAATCCTGTCAATCATTGGCACACGAGCTATCTCCTGGATGGTGGAAAGCCCTGGGTTTCTTGACTTCAGCAAGGTGAGAAGCGGTTTTCCCACAGCAGCTTTTCCAACTTTATCAAACATAGTGAACTCAGCCTCAACCTTGTCATCATGTGCGAAGAGAGAAATACAGTACCTAAAGATGATATCAGTTGAATGAGTATAGTAGCAAAGGATAATCAAAAGAGAGAAGTGATATATCTCTATTAGCTCCAAAGCATGTAAAGCTAAACCAACCAGCAAGCCAGAGAAAATAAATGGTTGCAAATGAGAAAGGTAGTAAGCGGAGGATCAGCATGGTACATACGTTTCCTGCGCCGTTGTAGTTGTACAGCCAGGATTAGTGCATCGGTACTGTGATCCATACATTGATGAAGTTTTGTTGCAGGTGGAGCAAGAAAAGAACCACCAGCGCTGATCATCATTGAGCCTCTGGACAGTGACGGTGCATATGAACCGCTTTTCCTGTGGAAACAAGGTAATCTGGCATTGAGCATATGAATAGTAACTGCAAAAGGGATGGCAGAAAAGCATGGGAAGACAAGAAACGTACCTCGTTCTCAAAAGGGTCGAGCTGAAGGAGCTGTGGCAGAGCCATTTCAACTGGATCAGCATAGATACGTGCGGGAAGTGCACCCCCATCCAAAGCAGCATTGACATCAATAGGCTTAAAATTAGTACCAAGCCTGTTTTAGTTTGAAACAAGTACGTCAGCCAGCAGTATACCCAGATAAGCGGCCTCATCGGCATATAGGTAGAGAAGCAAGAAGCAAAGCAGCAGATGCATATAAGTTACCTGTTGCGGAAGTCATTCATGACAGGCAGGTCCTCATCAATGTACCTGCGGCAAGCAGAACTGCCGCTAAGTCCTTTAACACCTACATGGTCATTAAGCATCAGAGGACCGAGAGGGCACAGTAAGCACAGGATCAGTAGGCTGCATACTATTTAACACAATGCGATTTAAGAAATTGCAGCCCAAGCATACATGTAAAACAATTACCTTGGTTCATCTTAGGCAATGTTCCCACGAAAATTGCAATGACAGCTTCCTTCTCATTCCTAGCCCGGACCGCCTCTTCTTCAAACTCAACAGCTCGATTACCCCAGAGGATCAGCTTTAGTTCCTGTCCCCTATAGGTTTCATAGTATGCACAGGTTAGCAAATTAACAAAGGACTGGCATTTTAAATGGGTTTAAGTAAAGTAAAAAACAACAACACTCACTGTAAATCAGTAAGGATTATCGTTCTTGTGTTTGATGGTTCTGGCTTGTGCATTGACTGGATGGGAATCACATCAGAAACAGCAGTTATCCTTCCAATGACATCTTCAAAATCAAAGAACCCACAAAAGCATGAGGACATGAAAAATTCAGAAGGACATGGTTTAAATGCTTAGGCACACAACATTGACAACTAACCAAGGAAACGAACAGGTGGTCTAGACGGTCTTGGAATGTCCTAGAATGGCACCAAATTGTAGGTACAGAATGGGTAGTCTGCCTCCAGGCCAGGGCGCAGTACGGCTTCACTGAATCTGGTAAACTGGATCATGTAGGGGCTCTCAACGGCCCTGAAAGTAGGCTTCGAGTCATTGCAGATAAACTTAATCATCTTGTAGACCTTTCCTTCCTCCAGTTCATGTTGCAGACGCTCTGCTGCCTGAGGAGGTATTTGGACATACATATGGTTGCCCTGTGACCAGAAGCAACAACTATAAAACCATTCTGGTTTAAACATGGATACATGGCATCTAATCGGGTATGTGCAGGACATACCTGACTATCAAGAACAACCAGGTCCATGTGTTTGATGGGTCCATTGTCAGTTCCTCCATGATAAAACCACAGGCGAGAAACAAGGACAGAAACAGCCCACTTCTTACTCTGGCTGTGTATCTCAGAAAGCAGCTTATACTCCATCTACAAAGACAGCTCTATTTAGACAGGAAGAAATGAGCGTTGCACAGAGCATGGTAATATAACAGCATACCTGACTGAAGCAAGGGAAGAAGAAGCAACAAAATAACTCAAATACATAAAGAAAGGGGTTTAGAGAGAACAAACCACAGGAATACCAAAAGCAATTTGCAAAACTGTACACGACATAGATACTATCTGAGGTAACGGGGAATCTCAGGTTATTAACAAAAACATTTAACTATGATCATAGGCACGACGAAAGAGTAAATAATAGTGAGACCAAAAGCAGATCGCAAAACTACATGTAACATAGATGCTATTGCAGAGACTGGAAAATCTCAGAGAAAACAATGTTTCTAGTCTGAGATCCAAGTGTGCCATCTTCATTTTCAATAAGTATTTTCAAGTTTTTCTTAGAAGTGACACGCGAGACCGCCACATAAAATTGGCCATGAGTGAAAACAGGGCTCTTCAGATATAATCCCACAGCTGATAGAGTTTGTCCCTGGCTTTTGTTGATAGTCATGGCATAAGAAACCCTAACTGGAAACTGGCGACGATGCAGAGTAAATGGCCACTTCGAATCCTTGGCAGTGAGGCAAATCCCTGGAATGTATACAACATCCCCAATATTAGAACCAGTCATAATAACAGCCTCTATGACCTTTTCACCAAGATTAGAAACAATAAGACGGGTACCATTACAAAGACCAGTAGCCTGACTTAAATTTCTAAGCAGCATGATGGGGACACCTTTTTTCAAAACCAGGCTATGTCGTGGGAAATTGTTAATTTTAATTATATTCAGGTATTCAACAGGATAAAACACGTCCATGTTACGCATTGAATCTGCAGCATTTCCTATGGAATCGTAACTTAAATATTCTCTCCCAGCAGAAGGCATTAAGGTCAGCACATGATCATTAACCTCCTGAGCCACATCATTCGTTGTCGTTAAAATAGCTCTCTGGCGTAAGTATGTTGGATTAGAACAGTTTTTAGCAAAGTCTGTATAAACAGCACGAACAATGGCATCTATTCTATTATCTTCAGAATGGACTAACATATCATCAGGAATTGTTATCCAACTCGGCTCACATTCTCCTTGGCAAGCCACACAAGGTGTTGTACCATCACCAACGCTTAAGATCCAGCTAGCAAAAGAAGCGATCTCGGCCTGTAAAACAGGATCTGTTGTTTGAACTGCCAAACGCATGTTTATCTTAAGGTGAAGGACCTCTATGAAGTGCCATAGAGGTGAATTTGTTATAGCAGCATTGATAACCTGCGAGCGAGTCCCACCCTCAATAACGGGTAAAATTTGTCTCAAATCTCCACCTAAGACCACAACTTTACCCCCAAAAGGTATTTCACTGATGGAAGGATCATCAGCAGACAAAACATCACGGAGACTACGATCTAGAGCCTCAAAGCACCTACGATTCGTCATCAGAGCTTCATCCCAAATTATTAGTGAGGCTGATTGAATCATCTCTGCTAACTTGCTAGATCTTTTTATATCACACGTTCCAGTGTCTTCCAGACAGATTGGTATTTTAAACCTAGAATGAGCAGTCCTACCCCCAGGTAAAAGAAGTGCTGCAACCCCAGAAGACGCAACTGTGAGAACAATCCTCTCTTTGCCTCTAAGATAAGCAACTATAGCATTCCAGAGAAAAGTTTTCCCAGTCCCACCATATACAGATACAAAGAAAAAACCAGGCTTTCCAGATATAACCCTATCGATAATGCTCTTGTAAGCTAGGAGCTGATCTGGATTTAATTTTGTGTACATGGCCTCTGCCTTTATAAGCTCACTTTTAGGATCACTACACAGTTCATCATTCATCATGGCATTCTCATGCAGGTCATCATCATAGACAGTTTTTAATGGTAGATTGTGGTCAAGAATATTAGATCCATTTTTAGCGAACAGAACAGTCAATTTATCAAGTAACATGTCTTTCAACTCATCAGGAGGTACAACATGACTATCATCATGATAGGAACGCTTTATATTGTACTCAACATCCTCAGCCAGGTTCAACCAGTATTTTTCAAAAAAAGCATTTTCATTATTAACTCCACAATGAACAAGCAGCGTAACAAAAAGCCTACGCAACTGATCTCCCATACCCCAGGTTAAAGCCTCATCAAACGCAGTATACCATTCAAGATCATCTCCAAGCAAACCTCTAGCAGCACATGCTTCTTTGAATGTGTCATACACAATGCCATTGTAGGTCCTAACATCAGCATAAGACATTGCGCCTTTAACAACCATCAATAGCATTCTAAGATAGTAAAGCTCTCCAGTTGTAGGATCCCCCCCCCCCCCCCCCCCCCCCCCCCCCCCCCCCCCCCCCCCCCCCCCCCCCCCCCCCCCCCCCCCCCCCCCCCCCCCCCCCCCCCCCCCCCCCCCCCCCCCCCCCCCCCCCCCCCCCCCCCCCCCCCCCCCCCCCCCCCCCCCCCCCCCCCCCCCCCCCCCCCCCCCCCCCCCCCCCCCCCCCCCCCCCCCCCCCCCCCCCCCCCCCCCCCCCCCCCCCCCCCCCCCCCCCCCCCCCCCCCCCCCCCCCCCCCCCCCCCCCCCCCCCCCCCCCCCCCCCCCCCCCCCCCCCCCCCCCCCCCCCCCCCCCCCCCCCCCCCCCCCCCCCCCCCCCCCCCCCCCCCCCCCCCCCCCCCCCCCCCCCCCCCCCCCCCCCCCCCCCCCCCCCCCCCCCCCCCCCCCCCCCCCCCCCCCCCCCCCCCCCCCCCCCCCCCCCCCCCCCCCCCCCCCCCCCCCCCCCCCCCCCCCCCCCCCCCCCCCCCCCCCCCCCCCCCCCCCCCCCCCCCCCCCCCCCCCCCCCCCCCCCCCCCCCCCCCCCCCCCCCCCCCCCCCCCCCCCCCCCCCCCCCCCCCCCCCCCCCCCCCCCCCCCCCCCCCCCCCCGCAAGGGCCGTCACGATCTAACAGTACAGTAAAGAAACGAAACGGAACGAACCTATAGGAACCACAAAAGATGCATTACCAGCTACGACAGGACCAAATGCCTCCCCAGTCTTGATATCATGAAGATAGTCATTTAGTTTCATGTGATAAACTCTAACTGGAAGATCAGCCCTATCTGAAGGTAATTGCCCAGGCTCAGATGTCAGGGCTTCAGTTATTTCAGGCCATTTGGGGTTACAGGTGAAAGTGGTGAAAAGGTCTGGTGGGCCAAACACACGCGAAATAGCTACTGCATCTTGGAAGTTCTCAACCATATAACGCCGGCCACCAGTAAAGGAAGATGGGAGTATGTTTTTTTTTTCCAACAGAATTTGCATCCGTCTGTCCTTTTCCAACAGCATCAGTAACTCCCTGCAAGTTCTCTGCCCTAAGATCATTGTTAGCCTTCATGATGAAATGCAGCCTGCACTCGTCTATGCAAGCTCGTGCATCCACAATGGCCTGTGAGGAAAGCAAACCACAGCAAAGGTATGGGTTATGCTGCTCTGGTCTATAGTGGAGGCAATAGGAATAATAATCCTGCATGGTTAGCTTGGTTCTTTTGCTTGAATCAAGAGGGTCTGAACCAATATATCTAACACCAAACTGAAACCCTCGCTCCGCATAGGGAAATAGAAGAGGATACTGCAGAGGCATATAAGAAGTTTGCAAAGGAGATATTTGCTTTAGATTATCATCTCTACCATATATTATTATGTCACGACAAGAAGCCTCCACCGTAAACTCACCAACCTCTAAAGCCGCCAACTCATCTGTCGCAGGAAGACTAAACTGGGGACTATCAGACTCTCCAGGAGCAATTAAACGTATGGCAATTTTAGCATGCTCGTTGTCACGTAGTATTTCTCTAGCAGAACGAAACGTTTTAACATAAGAATTGTGCTCATCAAGCATATGTATTAGACCTTCAACAATAGACTCATCTAAAGCACCATTGCTCTTTTCACCCTTGTCTAGAGCCCGAATCCTATTTTTTATCTCATTCTGGGTATCATATATATAGAGTTCAGCATACTTGGGGGTGTCTCCAGTCTTAGGCATAAGAGATCCTATTCAATGACAAACCTGACCATTAATTTTGAAAATGATTGGGCCCTTACCATCATTCACCGAACGGTCAATATTAGTTCCCATGGAAGTAAATGCAAAGAGACAATTGTACTGACGTATTTTTTTTATAAACTCTTTGCTACGCGGAGGACCATTGTACCTCAACAGTTCCGAGAGAAACAAGGGTGGTTTTTCAAAAGGCTTAATTAACACCTTACCACCCTTGCACCATTTGTTGTAAACGACTCGCCTCAGCGTGATAGCAGACTCTGACCTCACCCTCTCCTCGAACCAGAAGACCGCCTTGCACCTGGGACATTTATAGTCTGGGCCACCGTAGAAAGATCTCTTTCGGTACCCAGCTATAGATTGTTCTTGTCTCAGTAACAGTAGCACATAAGAGTATAGTATAGAATATCTTCGATGGATATCAACAGCAAGTATACCTTTGAGGTTCTCAGACTCCTCAGGTGTGAATCCAACCCAGTCAGCGCCCAAGGGCGATCCAATGGCAGGCCCAAGCCCCCTAAGCCTATCGACGTTCACTCTGCACCTCTTTCTATTACGGGATGTAGTCTCTGGACTAAGAACCGGGAAGAAACCATCATCTAAAAAAAGGAGGCCATGTCACAGGCATAAAGAGAGACCAGGAGCATGCAGAAGGCACACTACTAAACTATAAGGAACTAAAAGCAAAGAGGTTTTCCTACATTCTCTTTTTGGCAAGCCTGAGGATATGTAAGGCAACGGGTGGTCAAAGAAAGATAGTTTCCTTCGAACAACCCGGCGCGGAGGTGGTTGATGACTGGTCGACTCAGCCTTTCGACGAACAGAGCGTCGTGGAGGCATGTTACCTAAAGGACCGACATAAAGAACTACCACAAGACACTGCAACAGAAACACACCAGTCTAAACAACAGAAAGAACCAAAGTAAAGAGGATACTGTTCCAAACAGCCTGTGAACAGGGAAGCTGAAAAGGAGAAGAACCAAGTCCTGGAAACCAATCCAAGAAGCAGAATCCTAGCAACAAGGCTCTCGAAAACCCATGGAAAGCACACACCACTGACTAACAATAGATAGCAGAGAAAGTCCCAACAAAAGGAAAGGAATCCAATGGCCTAACACAAAGATGAGAAATAAGCAAACAGAAAACCCATCAAGCAAAATAAACCTGCCCAAAAGGAACAGCAATGCACAAGCAAAGAAAGAGGAAACCAAACAAATAAAAATCTACTAAGGTGCTCATTCCTGTAACACCATGTCACACATGCGACTGCAAAGAACAATATTCAGGTAAGGAAATTGCAACCAAAACCTATTAAATCACCTGGCCAAATATCAGGTTTAGGATCTGCAGTTCTTGCTTTTTCATGCAGAATGAACTTAAGCATCCACACCTTTCCCATTTGCAACATACAAAATCAACATATATTTAGTCCATCTAAAACTGAATTTCTTGACACCTCACACTGAATTTTACGATACCTAACTGAATATTTTGACAGAAGTATAAATTTTCCTCCTTAAATCCTAAACCCTTCTCTTTTGGGGAAAATCACCAACATGAAACATAAAATCCAACAAGACAAACAAAGAACGGATCGATTTATTCAAGCCCAACTCTGGTCAGGGAGTAAATAATGTCAGGTACAATGCAGGCATGAAAGCCTGAACAACAATAAATAACAGGAGACAGTTAGATAGAACAGAGAGACGACAGCAGACGCGAGTACAACAAAGCCCAATCAAGATGGGGCTGAGCAGATACAGCAGGGGAAACAATGGCCATATTGGCAGGTGCAGACCGCAAATGAAGCAACTCTCTCTCCAGACGCATAATATGTCTAACAGCAGAGACCGCAATAACTACGGATGAACGTGCAGATCTCCTATAGGCCATCATACAGTCATAGTTGTAGTCATGGACAACGAATCCATACAGACTTTGTAAAAAACGTATGGCTTGTAAAGCAGCCTGTTCATAAGCGTTCATGAATCCACACCAGGCCGAGCTCCAAAAAAACTCCCGCCGAGCCAATCGACCAGAACCATCCCCAGGAAGCTCAAGCTCTACCCCGGCAAGGACAGAGCCATCTTCCGTGACCTCACACAGGTACAAAAGGGAGGGCAAAGCGTATTCGACCACCACAGCCTCCAAAACAGGTATAACAACAGAAACAAATGCACACATCCTGCTGACACCCAAGAACGAAATATATAATAAACCACACGACACCCGGCCACGTCCGGAATACACAGCACAAAAATTAGAAGGATGAACAACACGAAAACACGCACAGAAAGTAGAGCAGCAAGATAAGCAGAGATAGCAGCAGCAAACCTTGACGAGCCCGGCCGAACAGAACGGAGACGCGGAAACGAGCTAAACACGAAACCAGCAAGACGGAACAGCCTGCAAAAATTGAAAGGGAAACAAATGGTCAGCATAAATAAGTGGCATATAACTACATAGGATATATAAGAAACAGACCAACCATAATATGAAGACAAAAGATAATTCATAACCGTCAAACAACCATTCTATAAAGATCAATAGGACAGAAAAGACTGCCTGCTGAAACGGTGTTCCAAAACAGGCACAACGACGGAAACAAAAGCATTCATCCATTGAACGCAAAGAGCAAAATATATATGAAAGAAAAACGAAAAGACACATCGCCTTCGAACATCCCTATTTTACAAAGGCATCAGTGTCCTGTAACACCATGTCACACATGCGACTGAAAAGAACAATATTCAGGTAAGGAAATTGCAACCAAAACCTATTAAATCACCTGACCAAATATCAGGTTTAGGATATGCAGTTCTTGATTTTTCATGCAGAATGAACCAAAGCATCCGCACCTTTCCCATTTGCAACATACAAAATCAACATATATCCAGTCCATCTAAAACTGAATTTCTTGACACCTTACACTGAATTTTACGATACCTAACTCAATATTTTGACAGAAGTATAAATTTTCCTCCTTGAATCCTAAACCCTTCTCTTTTTCGGAAAATCACCAACATGAAACATAAGATCCAACAGGAGCATTTCATCGAGCAGGCCTCAAGCATTTCATCGAGCACCTAACAGGCATGCACAAGCATTTCATCGAGCACATAAGAGGCATGCACACATAGAGAAGCAGAGGAGGCACGCACTAACCTGGACAGCAAGGACGGAACGACCAACGCCCCCACGAAGGAGCAAACGGGAAAACTGAGCAACCTGCGCACGAAGGGAGCAAATGGAGACAAACGAGATCAGTAAATCGGAGAAACAACGGAGGGAAACAACCGGAAGAGCAGAATATAAACAACCTCAACCAACAGCACCCATGGAGGAATGGATGGCCATGTCGCAGAGAGAGGGCGTTCGAAGGAGAGGAAGCGAGGCGACGAAGAGAGCGCACAGCGAGTGAGCGAAGCGAGGGTGCACAGAATGAGGAGCGGGAGAAGCAGGAAAGGGGGAAACCGAAGAGAAAAGGAGGGGCAACGGCATGCCAGGACCCACCAGTCAGAGAGAGCGGCGAACCCGGGCATGGGAGGCGCACCCGACGCGGCACCGGCCCTACCGAGTGACAGACGCACGTCCACCGAGCCACCAACTCCAGCAGAGAAACCACCCACCCGAACAGAGGGCGCAGAGACGGGCGACGGGCCTGCAGTACGCCTCACGACGCGACGCAGCATGGCGATGGCGCCGCAGAGTGGTTGGCTGGCGCATACGGGCCCGGCTTTCGCGATGACGAACCGGAGACAGCGCGCGGCAGGAGCGGGCGCGGCCGCCCAGTCCCCGCCAGGCGCCCACGACGCGCGCTCGCGCGTGCGGCTCGCCCGTGACGGCGCGGCGCGACAGGAGCGGGTGACGGCGCGACAGGAGCGGGCGCGGCCGCCCTGTCCCCGCCCGGCGCCCACGACGCGCGCTCGCGCGTGCGGCTCGCCCGTGACGGCGCGACAGGAGCGGGCGACGGCGCGACAGGAGCAGGCGCGGCCGCCCAGTCCCCAGTCACCCAGAAAACCCTGACCCAGCCAATCGGCTCAAAGGCCGAGCCCACAGGTCATGGGGATAACGAACCCACCCCACGGGCAAACCCAAATGACTGAATATCCAACGGCCAGCAGCGGAACTTGACCCTGTTTGACCCCGTTTGACCCAGATCCAACGACCCAGATCGACGCAAACCGAGGGACAACCGTGGAGACAAGTTGCCTAGCATCCTTTCATGTTAAAATGGCAGGATGAATCCCTTGGCTGACACGTCAGTCCAAGGAGATAGAACGGCACGGCCCATTCGTCAGTGATTGATAAAACAAACCCAGAAACATCACGACATTTGTTTTTTTCATTTATTTTATTCCGGCCTTTGCTTTTGGGCAACGCAAGCAAGTTCAGAGTTGATCAGTTGAACAAAAGGAACCTCTCGCTTTCAGACCGTGATCACTCACCTTACACACTAAGTATATATATACTACACACATAAAGTTATAAACATACTCAATTCACAGGTGCATAACCAATTCACAAGTCGCACAGGACGAAAGGAATTGCACCGGTGCGAGCTTCGTGTCTGTCCACCATGGCGGCGAGTACTCAGCTTGAGCAGAGCATCATGAACTACGATTCTCCGGCGTGCGGATGCGCGGCAGAGACGGTCATCGAGGACCTCCCGACGGACGTGCTGTCCCTCGTGCTCCGCCGGCTCGACGGCGCCTCGCTGGCGGCGCTCGGCTGCGCGAGCTCCAGCTTCCACGACCTCGCCACCGACCCCGACACATGGCGCGGGCTCTGCCTTGCCCTGTGGCCGTCGGTCGCCGGCCTCCTCGACAATTCTTGCTGCCGCGGCACCGGCGACGGCTTCCACCGGGCGCTCTTCGCCGACGCGTTCCCGTTCCCAGCGACGACGGCGGCGGCCACGGCCACGGCCGCGCCCGCCCTGCCAAGCCGGCTCGTCTCCGCCGTGGACCTGCACCACAAGGGGGTCTGCATCATGTCGCGCGTGGTGGAGACGGACGCCTCGTCGGCGTGGTTCCTGGGCTCGCCGTTCCGCGTCGACGCGCTCCTGCAGGAGGGCTTCTCGGCGGCGTCCTCGATCACGCCGGCGGAGCTCACGCTGAGCTGGCTGCTGCTCGACCCGACCTCAGGCCGGGCGATCAACGCCTCCAGCCGGCGCCCGGTGTCCGTTGACCGGAGCTGGCTCACGGGAGAGACGGTGGCGCGGTTCACCGTGGTGCTCGGCGGCCTCGCCCTGGACGCGGCCGTCACGTGCGACGACCGGTTTGGGCACGTCCGGGAGGTCAGCCTGTGCGTGGAGGACGGCGACGGGGGCGGCGTCAGCGGGCGGGACGGGCTGGCTGCGGTCGCCGCGGCCATGGCCGCCCCGAGGCAGGGCCGGGGCGCAGAGGCGGAGGCACAGTCGGCGCGGCGGTACGGGGAGTTCGTGAAGGGGAAGAGCGCGCGGAAGGAGTGGAAGGCGAGGCGGGAGGGGCTCGTCGACCTCTGCTGCTCCGGCGTCGGAGCGGCGGCGTTCGTCGGGTTCCTGGTGATGCTCACGTGCCGGTGAGCGCGCGCGCGTCGACTAGTAGTAAAGGTTTGCTCACACGTGCGAGGAATGTGAACACGTGTTCGTCCAGTAGGTTACACAGGGACAGACGGTCGCTGCCACAATGTAAATGTACTGTAGCGCAAGGCCAAGAGTTATCTTTTTTGCATTAATTTTCAGAAAGGGAAACTTGAGAAGATACCGTTGAATGTTGGGAGTATAGGACTCTGGTTTTGAAGCTCAGTTTCACTGCTGATATTTCCATAACTCTTACAAAGGTATCTGGAGCAAGGTTCTGCCTATGCCTCAAGCTTCAATAGAACTTATTGGTAGGCCACAGCTCAAATTGTAAAGAGAATTACTTCATAATCTGATGCATAGTTAATAACTGTCCGGTAAATCACAGTAAATATTTGCATTCCAAGACCTGATGCTGACCGAGGTGATTGCTCAGTAAAACACACGAAAATGATGATATCATAACATCCTTACAAACTCCTTTTTTTCAATTACATAAATGTAATGACATTGACATAGTCATTTGTAAACAAGGAAGACCATAAGTACTACCAGCCATTGCTATAAAGAATCTACATCAACACATCAAATACAAAGCTATACAGAAGTTCCAGAACCAGCGTACAAAACTCACAGAGAACAGAAACACTCTTGTCGCGGCAGCGAGCAACAAGACACCTAGGAAGCAGTCTACATATGTGCATTCTGCAACTCCCGGTAAATTAAATCGATGAACTGGTCACTCTGTTGGGAAACATGACACAAGAGTTAGAAGCATATAAAAAAAACATACAGTACATATTGTAATTTTCAATGACAGACATACCTGAACAAGTCTCAGGAGGGCGTCCTTAACTTTATCCCGTGAAATAACAGAGCCGTCGTTGTGTGCAGTTGCGAAGGATGGAGGTGGTGCAGGTGGCGGAAAAGGTTGGAGTAGAGGGGTGCCATGCCCATACTGAGGATGTTGAGTAGATGACGAAGTTGAATGAAGAGGTGGTGCTGTGGGCATCATTGATGAAATCGGCGGAGCTAGTGATGCAGAAGAGGATGATGGAGGAGCAAAGAATGCCGGTGTTACAAGATTTGTTGAATGGCTAGCATGGGCATTAGTGTCCTGGAGGGGCAGTGGTGGAGCTGATGAACCTCCGAAAGGAGGGGGTATTTGGTGCGACTGGGCAGCAGAAGGCATAATCAATGGCGTGTGGGAAGCCGCAGTGGTCTCAGTGGATGGATGAGCTCTTCCAACCATTGACCCACTTGATACACTCCCAATGCTTGCAGCGCCCTGTATATTTGTATAGAAGAATAATTCAGTACACTACATATAGAACCAAAATGTAACCATGGTGTTTTAATTCAGAGATTCAAATGACAGTTCAAAGATACTGCATATACTATTTCATGAGCAGTGCGAGAAATAGAAAATTATTCAGAAGGAACTGAAACGAAATAGGAAGAGAACATACACCAAAGTAATTAGCAAGTGATTCATCAGGAGTATCAGAAATGAGAGTGGATGCTGGCGGTGGTTCAAGGGGGCCATCTATAGCAGCGGACGTAGGAACAGCCTCCAATTCCTCAAACTCACTGTGATATATTAGAAGAATTCAGCATAAGTCAATCAAAACATCTCCCATGTATAGTCGAGGGGAAAAAACCTTTTGGTGGAGGGCACTTTGGCTTTTGGAGGTACTCTGGCATAAGCATTAAGTATCCTGCAAGGAAAATGGAATTAAAAAACTCAAGGAAACATGTTCACGAATTTTCTTAGAAATAATTTTACCCGCATGCCAAAATATATTACTAGTACAAAACCTAAAGATACATGGATGTCAACAAGACAAAGTTCTGTTCATGATTAATCAATCCTGATTATTCACAACCACGTTAGACATCTAATAATTATACATACTAATTACACCCAGGCAGGTAATCATGTTAATCCTCTCGAAAACTTCTAATTATATGATAGTAATGCCCCATTCGATTGAATACAAGAGCATGATGCTCCTAGAGTCCTTACATGCAGAAAGTTTCACAAGATCAGGATTCAAGTATATCAAGTATGAAGTATCACAGGATTTTATTAATTTTCAAACCGTTAACATGGTCAAGGAATTTTCACTCGTTAGGATGCAAAACTGAGGTTCCAAGAAAAGTTTGTTCGTGAGGCATAAGTAACTGTGTAGCTATTTCTGGTTGCCTAAGAAAAAGGAGGAAGCCACAGTGCTACCTATTTAATGTTTACATGTTGCCATAAGATCAGATCAGAATCACCTACTGTATCACTAAGAGCATCTCCAACAATTTGTTGGTTAGTTTGTTGGTAAATATACATCCATGTCATCAACCAACAATGTATCATACAAGTATTCCAATGGTTGTATGTAAGGTTGACCAATAGGAGGTGAGAGAATATGGAAGCTTGCTCTCTTTCTTTACCTTGGAGCTCTCTTTCTTTACCTTGGAGCTTGTGCACAAGGTGTTGGTTCATTTTCATACAACCTCACACTGACACACTCGCTCTTCATTTATTACTTGGCACGTCAATACGTCATTACATGTCAAATTTACCAACAAGCATCTTACAGCTACTGGAGATGCCCTAATATGTATATATGTCGGCAGAAACCAAAAAAAAAGAGTGAACTATAAAAACTTCTACAGTTTGTCCGTCAGTTTTCATTAGAAAGTTCAAAATTTTCGCATCATAAAAGTCCTATGTCTCTACAAACATGCAATCCAGCCACACCATTACTTCCATTTGTTAACCCATGAGTCCGTCATGGATAATTGCAGCTTTCAGGGCATGCATTTCTGGTCTGAATCCAATCTGAAGTAGACAAGATCATACAACAACAAAGCCTTTCAGTCCCAAAAAAGTTGGGCTAGGCTAGAGTTGAAACCCATAAGATCTCGAAAACTAGTCATGGTTCTGGCACGTGGTTAGTCTAGTTCTACAAAAGATTAGTATGATCCAATAACTCACAAATGGTTTTCAATAAACATACGAGCCATGAAAAGGAGGCTTCCAACATGAGCATATGATACATGAAAAAGTCATACCTTCCAAAAAGATTTGCTACAGCATCACAGTCCTGCTGATTGTAAAACCAAATACCATTTACTTCTTGTGCAGCATTCCGGTACAACAAATATGGAGGTTGGAGTTCGTATTCAAAATCACTTAATAAATCCTCCACCAGATTATCTGACAAGAGAAACAATATTGAACTTCTCATGAATGAACTAAACAATTTGAGCACTCATAAATCATCTAGAAATAAGAAGCCGGCTGTTAGTCCTAGCCAACTTTTGTTAGATAGATACAAGGAAAATTTTCCTTCTAACTGGAAGTCGTAGCTATCAAACAGGATGCAAAACTTTAAAATGACCTGCAGGCCAGCAAGCCAGTCGGCAAGCGCGCCATAATATTTGGTCTGTACAAGCGAATTAGCTTGGCTAGTTCTCCCCTTTGCTTCATTCTTTTTGGTAATCTTTTGTGGCATTGTGTGATCACATGGAACAAATCTCTTTTTAAGCCAAGTCTCGCCACATGGAATGGTAAACAAAATTACTTGCTCTTCTACTTCATACAGTTGACTTCTATTCCTTGCGTTCAGTTAGGATTTTAAATTCCCAGAGTGGAGAGCTTAAGGTTTCAATCTGAAAATTTAGAGTTTGCCGAGTAGAAGGTATTGGGGATTCGCGCGAGAAGATCTTAACAGAAAGCCTGTATTTTCAGAGTAGATGCTCTAAGTTTACTAGTGATAGGTTTGGGTTTGTCTAAGTCGAATTTTCTTGAGAAAATAGCCTGCCAAGAAGAAAGATTGGGGTATTATGATTGTTTCAGTGGGCCCATCAGGCTTTTTGTGAGTAGCCAACGTTGTAGTGCCGCCGAACTGGAATAGTTGGACTTCATAAGAGCATTGGTTAATCTAGATATGCTTTAGCAAAACTGTATTAATTATCTATCATCTTGGAGACCTCACGCTTTATTAGCTACCGAAAAAGCAAGCAATATGTTCTCTAATCACGATCGTCCCTAACCCGCAATGCCTGAGTCACGCGGCTGAGTGGATGGACTTAGATCGCAGAAACATACCCGTGTTCCGCCTGTTCATGACGATAAACTGAAACCTCGGCTGCGTGTTCCTACAACGGGAGAAACCAATCAGATATTCAGATCCCAGCCGCGGCCGCACACGATACTCTTATCAACCCTCGCTCACCTCTTCACGACGAACAGCGACCCCTCCACGTCCTTGCGGCTCTGCGCAATACAAGGCAAGCAAACCGGATCGGATCAGGTTTTCGGTGAATCACGGGGGGCGAGACAGGGGGGAGGGGGAGGGGAGGGGAGGAGGTGACTGACCCACTGATTGAGGTCGATGTTGAAGTCGTAGAGGGTGACGTGGGCGGCGGTGATGAGGATGTCCTCGACGGCGGGGTCGAGACGCTGCAGGACGGTGAGGTTGAGCAGGCGCGTGCCCTCGGCGTCCATCGCCAGGTTCGGGGTCAACTTGCCCCCGTTAGTCGGCGGCGGCGGCGGCATCGATCAATCTCCGAGTGGGCGGCGGTGGATCTGAGGGGAGCTGCAGGCTGCAGCTATCGAGTAGGGAGCTTGGGAGTTTGGAGCGGGGGGGAGGGGACGGGACGGGGACGGACTGTAATTTCTGGAAGAGTCGCCGCAGCAGACAGCACAGGATGGGACGTGGATGGACCGACGATGCAGGAGCTGGACGGGGTCGGGGTCCATGTAGAGGCCCATGTGACACTTTTTCCGAAGCTAACCTCCTCTCTGTGTGGCTTGGCCCATCCTTTGCGAAATCACTAGTCGAGGAGTACTCGTTGCAAAGAGCACTGCATGTGCGCCACTTGTCGCAACCTGACAGTTTTCCCTTTTTTCGTAGATTCGCTTATTCAAAACGTTTTATCTCTCAAACCGTGCGTCCAAATCTCGAACCGCTTTCACCGATGAATTCCTCGTGTCGAGATCTTCAAAACTAGACCCCATGTTAACAGGTTTTGACGAACTTTTTTTCACGAAAAAAACTGGACAAAAAAACCGTCAAAAAAACAAACCGGGAGCACGGGTTTTTTCCCTTTCCGAAAGAGGCACGCCCATGCCTCTCACGAAATCACAACCGTGCCTCTCGCGGAAGCAAAACCGTGACTCTCGCGGAAAGAAAAAAAATAGAAAACGCATTTTTTTTCGTTTCCGAGGAGGCACGGCCGTGACTCTCGCGAAAGCACAACCGTGCCTCTCGCGGAAGCAAAACCGTGACTCTCGTGAAAGGAAAAAAAACAGAAAACGTGTTTTTTTCACTTCGGAGAGGCATGGCCGTGACTCTAGCGAAAGCACAACCGTGCCTCTCGCGGAAGCAAAACCGTGACTCTCGCGAAACAAAAAAAACAGAAAACGCGTTTTTTTTTGTTTCCGAGAGCACGGCCGTAACTCTCGCTAAAGCACAACCGTGCCTCTCGCGGAAGCAAAATCATGACTCTCGCCAAAGGAACAAAAACAGAAAACGCGTTTTTTTTCGTTTCCGAGAGGCACGGCCGTGACTCTCGCGAAAGCACACCCGTGCCTCTCGCGGAAGCAAAGCCGTGACTCTCGCGAAAGGAGAAAAACAGAAAACGCGTTTTTTTGTTTCCGAGAGGCACGGTCGTGACTCTCGCGAAAGCAAAACCGTGTCTCTCGCGGAAGCAAACCCGTGACTCTCGCAAAAGGAAAAAAAGAAAACGCGTTTTTTCACGCAAAAAAAAAAATGATCGAAAAGCTAAGGAAGACCGGTGGAAAACCAAAACGTCCGAAAAACCCATTTTAAAAGCCGAAAACGCGTGCGGAAAAATAAAAATAAATAAAATCCGGAGGGAGCGCCCAGAGCGCGACACGTGACGAATGGCTGAGAGCGCGCCAAGTGGCGCTGATCTTTGCGAGGCTCCTGAAGGAGCGCTCGTTAACTAGTTGCTCTCCATCCTTTGTCCCGAAAATCAGCTTGGGAGTCCCTACGTGACCGCGGCAACTATATCTCGCTTCACGCGAGACTTTTGTCTGTCTCGCTCAACCACTGTCCTTTCCGGTGTACCTATTGGACCGGCCAGTTTTGTGCTTTTTTTTGTTCGCTGGTTTTTCGATGGAATTCGCTCGCTCGCTGCTCTTCGTTTGCTGGTTATCCTAGGGTTCACAGCCTTTTTTTTTCTTTTTTAGGGTTTTTGTTTTTAACTGTTCTTCTTTGTTTCTTACTCAATTTTTACTAGTTTTTCTTACTTTTTCCACAGCTTTTCTTCATGTTATTCTCTGTTTTAACTGTTTTTTCTTTTCATCCTTTTTCATTTGTTTTTCTTTCTTTCTTTCTTGGTTTTCCTTTTTTTTATTTCCTTTCTTTCTCTTCATTTTTGTTTGTTTCTTTTGTCATTTTTTATCTATTTTATTTTGTTTCCTCTCAGAATTCATTGTTTTACTATACACATCTTTGGTAAATATCTAATACATTTTCCTACTACATGTTTACCATTTTTAAAATATAGGTTTAATGTTTTTTGAAGTCATGGTCAACACATTTTATACACATTTTTTAAATGCTTGATTAGCATTTTCCAAATAGAAGATCAAATTTATGTTCAATACATGATCAACCTTTTTCCTGTACATTTTAAACATTTTTAAATGCTTAATTAACATTTTCTAAATACAAGATTAATATTTTTTTAACTATATGGTTAACCTTTTTTCTATACACATTTGACTTTTTTCAATACTTGATTAACATTTTTCAAATACTTGTTCAATGTTTTTTTCAAATGATTGATTAACAGTTTTTAAACACATGATCAAAATAATTTCATCATTTTTCTAATGCATGGTCAACATTTCTTCTATACACATTTAAAACTTTCAAATGCTTAATTACATTTTTCAAATACTTCAAAAAAAATCAATGCTTGATTAACATTTTTTAATAGATGAGTAACATTTTTCATTATTTATTTAATACATGGTCAACATTATTTTGCACAAATTCAATATTTTCCAAATGCTTAGTTAACCATTTTTCAAATACTTGTTTAACTTTCTTAATTAAAGTTTTTTAAAATACATGATCACATTGGTTTTCATACACAATATAATATTCTTTATATATTTTTCGTATACATGATAAATATTTTTTCTATACACATTTAATATTTTTCAAATGTTTTTTATATTTTTATATATTTTAAAACATTATATATATATATATTTCATATACATGATAAACATTTTCTCTATACACATTTTCAAATGCTTGATTAATATTTTTTCAAATGTTTTATGCAGTAAAAAATGGCTCCCCTTCACGTGAGGGTTTCCTAGGTCTCGCTGTAAGTGAGACAAAAGGACACCCCTACGTGACGCTCTTCGCGTCAGACTGGCCGAAAATCCTATATGAGAGTATTTTGAGTGCGCTGAGCCGAGCACGAGAGACGGGCCGGCCCATTTCGACCTGGTAGCCACCGTTTCTATGCACTTTCTAGACGGTTCCTCAAACCGAGCTTTTTCCCCCTTTTTCCGCTTACAGTTTTTTCTCGGTGTTTTGCTACTCTTTTGGGTTTTCTTTTCCGTTTTCTTTTTTACTTTTCTGTTTCTACTTCATTATTTATCTTCTTTTTGTTTTTTGGTTTTTTTTCAATTATCCTTTTATTTTTTCAGAAATCTTCAGGAATTTCAAACATTGCTCCAAATTACAAAAAGTATTCCTTTTTCTGAAAAAGTTTGGAAATTTCAAAAATTGTCACAGTTTTTTCATAAATTCAAAAAATTGTGTTTTTTCAAAAATATTCTTGTTTTCAAATTTTGTTTAGAATTACAAAAAAGGCTTCCATCTCCATTTTTTGTTAAAATTTCAAAATATGATCGTAGAATTTCAAAAAACATTCATGTTTATTTTTGAAATCAAAATTTAATAAAGCTTCTTGTGTTCAATTTTTTCCACGAAATTCAAAAAAATGTTAGAGAATTTTAAAATGTTTGCGCTTTCAAATTTTGTTCGGAGTGTCAAAAATTGTTCACATATCTCAACAAAAGTTGTGTTTTTCAATTTTGGTCATTCACATGGTTAGTCATAAAATCCTACATAAAACTTGTATACCACTGAATATGATATGTTTGATTCCTTGCAATAGTTTTGTGCATAGAGATGGTAATATGTGGGAGGTACTAGTGAATGATTGTGGTTTAGTAAGAATATTGGTGTTAAGGTTTGTGATTCCCGAAGCATGCACATATAGTCTCTCGTTATGCTATGAAATTGGAGCATGATTTATTATTGATTGTCTTCCTTATGAGTGGTGGCCGGGGACGAGCGATGGTCTTTTCCTACCAATCTATCCCCCTAGGGGCATGCGTAGTAGTACTTTGCTTCGAGGGCTAATAAACTTTCGCAATAAGTATGTGAGTTTTTAATGACTAATGTGAGTCCATGAATTATACGCACACTTACCTTTCCACAATTTGCTAGCCTCTTCGGTACCGTGCATTGCCCTTTCTCGCCTCGAGAGTTGGTGCAAACTTCGCCGGTGCATCCAAACTCCATGATATGATACGCTCTATCACACATAAGCCCCCCTATATCTTCCTCAAAACAGCCAACATACCTACCTATCATGGCATTTCCATAGCCATTCTGAGATATATTGCCATGCAACTTTCACCATCATCATATACATGACTTGAGTATTTATTGTCATATTGCTTTGCATGATCGTAAGATAGCTAGCATGATATTTTCATGGCTTGCCCTTTTTTGAAAGCTTTGCTATGCTAGATCATTGCACATCCTGGTACACTGTCAGAGGCATTCATATAGAGTCATATTTTGTTCTAGTATCGAGTTGTAAGTAAATAAAAGTGTGATGATCATCATTATTAGAGCATTGCCCTAGTGAGAAAAGGATGATGGAGATTGTGATTCCCCCACAAGTCGGGATGGGGCTCCGGACGAAAAATAATAAATAAATAAATAAATAAATAAATAAGAGGCCAAAAGGAGCCCAACAAAAAAAGGAAAAAAAGAGAAAAGAAAAAATTAAATAAAAAAGAGAGAAAAAGAGAGAAGGGGCAACATTACTATCCTTTTTCACACTTGTGCTTCAAAGTAGCACCATGTTTTTCATATAGAGAGTCTCCAATGTTGTCACTTTCATATACTAGTGGGAATTTTTCATTATAGAACTTGACTTGTATATTCCGATGATGGGCTTCCTCAAATGCCCGAGGTCTCCATGAGCAAGCAAGTTGAATGCACACCCACTTAGTTTTCAGTTTGAACTTTCATACACTTATAGCTCTTAGTGCATCTGTTGCATGGCAATCCCTACTCCTCGCATTGACATCAATTGATGGGCATCTTCATAGACCGTTGATTAGCCGCGTCGATGTGAGATTTTCTCATTTTTTTTGTCTTCTCCACACAACCTCCAACATTATATTCTATTCCACCCATAGTGCTATATCCATGGTTTGCGCTTATGTATTGCGTGGGGGTTGAAAAAGTTGAAGCGCGTTAAAAAGTATGAACCAATTGCTCGGCTTGTCATCGGGGTTGTGCATGATAAATAATTTGTGTTAAGAAGATGGAGCATGACAAGACTATATGATTTTGTAGGGATAATGTTCTTTAGCATTGATATTTTGAAAGACATGATTGTTTGTTGGGTTGCCTGAGTATTGATATCTTTATGTCAAATTATAGACTATTGCTTTGAATCACTCGTGTCTTAATATTCATGCCATGATTAGATTATATGATCAAGATTATGTTAGGTAGCATTCCACATAAAAAATTATCTTTTTATCATTTACCTACTCGAGGGCGAGCAGGAATTAAGCTTGGGGATGTTGATACGTCTCCGTCGTATCTATAATTTTTGATTGTTTCATGCCAATATTCTACAACTTTTATATACTTTGGGCAATATTTTATATTATTTTTGGGACTAATATATTGATCCAGTGCCCAGTGCCAGTTCCTGTTTGTTGCATATTTTTTGCTTCACAGAATATCCATATCAAACGAAGCCCAAACGTGATAAAAATTTACGAAGATTTATTTTGGAATATATGTGCTTTTTGGGAAGAAGAATCAGCTTGAGAGGTGGTCCACAGGCCCCACAAGCTCATAGGGCGCGCTCTGGGGGGGGGGGGCCCCCCCCCCCCCCCCCCGGGGGGGGGGGGGTAGGCGCACCCCTAGGGCTTGTAGCCACCCCGTAGGTCGGTTGGGGGTGTCCTTTGGCCGCAAGGAAGCTTATATCCGGATAAAAGTCATGTTAAAATTTCAGCCCAATTAGAGTTACGGATCTCCTGGAATTTAAGAAACGGTGAAAGGCCAGAAAACAGGGACAAGAAACAGAAGAGAAACACACAGAGAGAGATCCAATCTTGGAGGGGCTCTCGCCCCTCCGCCACCATGGAGGCCATAGACCAGAGGGGAAACCCTCCTTCCATCTAGGGCGGAGGTCAAGAAAGAAGAAGAAGAAGAAGAAGGAGGGGGAATCTCTCCCCCTCTCTCCCGGTGGCGCCGGAATGCCGCCGGGGCCATCATCACGACGACGATCTACACCAACAATTTCGCGGCCTTCATCACCAACTCTCTCCCCCTCTATGCAGCGGTGTAACCTCTCTTTTACCCGCTGTAATCTCTACTTAAACATGGTGCTCAACGCCATATATTATTATCCAATGATATGTGGCTATCCTATGATGTTTGAGTAGAACCGTTTTGTCCTATGGGTTGATTGATGATCATGATTGGTTTGAGTTGTATGTGTTTATTATTGGTGATGTCCTATGGTGCTCTCCGTGTCGCGCAAGCGTGAAGGATCCCCGCTGTAGGGTGTTGCAATATGGTCATGATTCGCTTACGGTGTGTGGCGTGAGTGACAGAAGCACAAATCCGAGTAAGTGAGTTGTTGCGTATGGGAGTAAAGAGGACTTGATATTTAATGCTATGGTTGGGTTTACCTTAATGATCTTTAGTAGTTGCGGATGTTTGTTAGAGTTCCAATCATAAGTACATATGATCCAAGTAGAGAAAATATGTTAGCTCATGCCTCTCCCTCATATAAAATTGCAATAATGATTATCGGTCTAGTTATCGATTGCCTAGGGACAAATAACTTTCTTGTGTGACAAAAAGCTCTCTACTAAAACTAACTTAATTGTTTCTTTATCTAAACATGCCCTAGCTTTTATTTACGTGTTCTTCATTATCTTGCAAACCTATCCCTTTACACCTACAAAGTACTTCTAGTTTCATACTTGTTCTAGGTAAAGCAAACGTAAAGTATGCATAGAGTTGTATCGGTGGTCGATATAACTTGAGGGAATATTTGTTCTACCTTTAGCTCCCCGTTGGGTTCGACACTTTTACTTATCAAGAAAGGCTACAATTGATCCCCTATACTTGTGGGTTATCAACGCCTCCTGCATCAAGAGTCAATTGTCCAACTGAAGGCCCTATCTATCTTGTGGGATTGCCTCGATAATTAAGATTGCAATAATCAGAAAAAGCATTGGGCATTTAATGACCACACCTCTTGAATCCTAGAGATATGATCCGTGTTACCGTACTAAACCTTTCTGTCACTGATGTTCAGAAGAACACTTCACCGTCTCCTTGCCCTTAGCCTCTCTGTGGCTCGTTCTCCAAGATCCTGGGTACCTGTAGGGATGAAGAATGCGAACGAGGCAAGCATCAACTACAGAACAATTTTTTTTTACACAAACGAGACATTAATTTAAAACACTTCCATTGATCCCTCCAACAAATAATCGGGTTGCCAGGCTCTTGCCTCAAACCATACTTTACCGGACTACTCACACATGGAGATCATATCACACGAGGAACACATGATAAAGCACATCACGATGGTAGATTGGTAAATAATATGTCTTACAATGGATGCCACGTGTGATACGCGATTACAAGTATGACTAGATGGAAGGGAACTATGGTGGAGATGAAGGTGGTGGCTATGGAGATGGGAAATGGCGGTGAGAAATGGTAACGTAATAAGGGAAAGGGAGCTGGCTGCTTCCATATCGCCCCAAAAAGAACCAAAAAGTTTCAAAGGCATCTTCCATTCATTTTGATAGGGTAGGTGGTGATGAGGATGATGACGAGTCTCTGTTTTGCAATCCTGCGACTCTTCTGTTATCATTTTGGCCTCGACCCTTTTATAAAGTATGTTTAGGTGGACGAGGAGCTTTGGTTTCCATGCCACATGACCACTCATGTGAGCTGGCGCGGTTGCTTAGAACGCCGTCTTTTGCTCTGGAGCTTCTGTTGTGCCTCCCACTTGATTTCCTCTATCTCCTCTTTACTCATTTCCTTGTTCTGGCTTGATTTCATCCATAAATAGCCCATTTCACGTGGAAACAAAATAAAGACAGGATATTTGGAATCCTATACATGAACTAGTCATTAGTGGCAATATCAAAGCGAATACCTCGTTTTAATGAAATGTATCGGCTTAAACTCAGGTTAGAGGAGTGTAAAAATAACACTCATCAACAATGCCACTGGTTCTGCTGTTAAAAGTCGCTGTCCGAGGTTATATATGAGCATATTATTACTCCCTCTGTAAAGAAATATAAGAGTGTTTAGATCGCTAAAGTAGTGAACTAAACGCTCGTATATTTCTTTACGGAGGGAGTACCAATGAACACCGCTAATAGGATGATATTTTAGAAGAAACTGTTATATGCTATAGGGGAACAATAAGAAGCTAATAAAAATAGTGTTTGTGCAAAAATGCATGCAGTGAAGACATAGTACAAGTTGATATGCACAAAAACATTAACCATCGGGAAAAATGGTTCATTTTATCTTCGTATTTAGTAGAGGATGTTGTTGTAAAATACATGTATTGATGCCTTGATGAAAAATTGCTAGCCTTCTAAGGATTATTTGAATATTCGGAAACCCTAATGAAGAAAAATGGATGATGATTATTTTGACTTCATGGCACAGTAGAATGCAAAAATTAGCAATAGAAACGAAGTACATGAAGTAGATCCTCACATGTCTCTGTAGGAATGATGTTACTAATGGTGTCCTGGATTATGGGGTGCTCACCATGTCTCCCCCCGGCCATGTGGGTCAGCAGAGGACCCCCATGATGATTTTCCAGTGGGCCACATTTGTCAGGCCCAGGAGCGCCAAGATGGGATGCTTTCGAAGACTTGGCGCTTACTCCAAGATTCAGAGGTTGTCTACACCACGATTGCCTTACACGTAACCGACCTATGTGTAAACCCTAGATACCCCCGGTGCATATGTAAACCGAGGGGTAGGGCTCGTAGACGTCAACCTCACACACACACAGACACATATAGAGATTTCGCGGTAGATCAAGATGTAACTTGTACTCCGATCAACCTGTAACTTGTACTCTCTCGAAATCAATATAAACAAATTTGCAGTACCGCGGAAGGCACGACAGAATAGATTCGCTAAACCATACTGCATATTTGAAACATAAAGTTCGTGCCACGATAGTTCATCACCGGAGTTCATACATTCAAACATACAAACTTAAAAACATAGTAAATAAAACTTGTTCTAAACTAGTTTAGGGCTTTGTGTTGAGGTAGAACTGAGATAGAACTCGGTCGCCGACCCGTAGAGAATGTATGCGAGCTCGTACCCCTTCTTCGCCTCCTCGAGCTGCTCGACGGAGTCTTCACCGGCCGCCACAACGTCCTTCGCGATGGCGAGCTCGATCTCCGCCTCACGGTCATGGAAGCTGCTCCACGCTTTCCAGCCGCGGTTGCAGGAGAGTGCGCCGCGCTCTTTGGCACGCTTTCCAGCTGCGGTTGCAGGAGAGGGTGCCGCGCTCTTTGGCGACCTCCGCGGGCCATTGATATGCTCTAAACGGGGGGGCCCCCGGGGGTGTGCAAGAATCAGTCGCCGGAGTATGGGGATTGCGACAGAGATGGGTTGGAGAAATGCCGGATGGGAACCCTAAATTCTTACGGGCGAAGTCGGGAATATATGGTCCGTCTGTATATTCTTACGGGCTGGATCTTTTATCAGGGCCGAAAAATAAAGCATTCAGAAATTATAAGGATTATGAGGTTCTATAGATGGGTGTGACTAGGTCTCAGTCGACTAGATTCTCTGTCTCTAAATCAAGTGACGTAAAATGCAAAAGAGAAAAAGAAAAAACCGAATAAAAAAAATGCACGAATCTTAAAGAAAAATGCACGAATCTTAAAGATCTCGCGTATATAGCATCGATTGAGACTTAGTAAGACTGTTTACTAGAGAATCTGCTAGAGTTACTCTAAGTCCCGGTATATTTCTGATTCAAGTTTAGGTGACGAGCCATGGTAAGACAACGAGAATAGATATTCCTTACTTCGCTTGATTTACTTTGTTGTGTGTGGTACAAAAAAATGCTACTGGGACGTAAAGAATCGTTACATTACGCACAGCTCCGGTGCTATACATGATCGGACCACTAGTTATTTATCCGGTTACAGATTGCACCAAAGAATCTCAAAACAAAACCGAATACATTTCTTCAGTGCCTTGGGGCGTAACTGAAATGCAAACCTACGTTCCTAGACAAACGAGATGCAAATATTAAGAAAATTAGAAAAATGGTAGGAGCTGTACTAATATCAGTGCTGTTGCTTGCGTCCAAGGAACCAATCGTCATCATCAGTTGATCACCGATGCCTTGTCAGTGACTCAGCGGCAGTAGTGCCATGCATGCATGCGTCCTCGATCACCTAGTAACCTGCCATGATTAGCAGCTCACTCACCAGTGCTCGCCAGCGCCATGGCGGCTTCCGGCGTGCATTTGCTTCAGCTTGGTGAGCTCCTTCCTCCTCTTCCTCGCCTCCGCCGCCGTCGCCGCCTTCTCTCTGCCGCTAAGCGCGACCTGCAGCCCCACTGCCCCCGCCACGCCGCTGCCACTTTGGTAAGCGTTGGGGCAGGTGGCGGGGCTCTTCTTGTCGGCAGCATCGATGGCGAGGGTCAGCGAGCAAGGGTCGTCGTCGGTGTCCTCCCCGGCCGTCCCGCCACTGCCTGTCGGCTCCTGGAACGGCTGCACGTAGGCCGGCGGCGAGCCGCAGGGGTCGGTGGCAGCGGCAACGACGGGGTAGTACCACGCGCAGGCCGGCGGGACGCAGAGCGGCGGCGGGGCGTGTCCCGCCATGCCAGCCGGGTTGCCGCCATGCTCGTAAACCCCCGGCCCGCACGGCGGCCAGGAGCCCCAGACGTAGGGCACAGGCATGGACGTCGGCGGCGCGCTGTAGAGGAAGCTTGGCTGCGGCGGCGTCTGCGGCGGGGTGGCCTCCGCGCTCTGTGCCGGGGGCGCGATGTCCATGGGCGTGATCGCTGGTGTAGACGACGGCTTCTTCTTGGTCGTCTTGGCCACCTGCAAAGACAGACAAAAAAGTTACCCGACTCAGCACTTACACTTACTTTGCGTGTGACAAGTTCAGGCACGAGAAAAGATTCCGCATGTTCCACAGTTACGTAGCGAGAAAACTAGTGTTCCGTCTAGCGAACGCATGTTGTTTAACTATTATTATTAGTGCCTGATGAAGAGCCAGCTCCCCGCCGACTAGTGAAACGTGCAACGATCATATTCAACGAATTTCACTGTTTCCAGATCTGTCGAAAGATGTGGAAAAAGACGGAACACTGTTGCCGCGTGCAACCGTTGCTGCATGCCATTGCCATGGCATCAACATTTTGTATGGCTCTGGACAAGGTGCATGCGATGTTCTCTGATGATGATGCTGATGACATCAAGCAAATTGCCATCGGTGGCCCGGGCTCTGAAGATTACCCTGCATGGAACTTTACAAAGAATGGCGATTTCACGGTAAGGTCTGCATATCATCTGAGAATGTCACTGAATAGAGCGAGGACCGGACAGCCGGAGGCCTCGAGCTCGGTGGCGAAGCATAGAGGGTATATGGCGCTGTGGGACACTAGTGCGCCGGCCAAAGCCAAGATCCATATGTGGAGACTGATACGCAATGGCTTAGCAGTGGGAGCCGAGCTTCATCGCCGGCGAATTAAACCTGGTGTTTTCTGCGTCGCGTGTGGGCGGGAGGAGACGGTGCTGCACCGTTTTTGGACCTGTCAACACTCGGCACTGTTCTGGCAGCTTCTTCACTCGGAAAAGGGAGTTTTGGTGGCGACCCCGCCAAGTCCGATCGACTCCCAGAGTGCTCTAGCTAGCTGGCTTCTAGGGTGGTTCGCTGGAGCTGCGGATGATGAAAGGGCGGAGATGATCCAAGCAACTTACGGGCTCTGGTTGGCGCGGAATGAAGCTAGGGAAGGTAATAGGATAGCCTCCCCACATGAAATCATGGGAACAGTCTTTAATCACATGAGTGAATGGAAGGAGGCTCACGCAGGAAGTGCTCGCCCGGCTGTGCAAGCTCCCAAGCAAAAATGGCGCCCCCCTGATGACGGTTGGATCAAAGTGAATTCCGATGGGGCCGTGTCAAAAGGAGGCGACAGAGGAGGAGCTGGGGCTGTTCTCCGGGACCATAACGGCGCATTCAGAGCTGGGCTTTGTCATTGCGTCCGCGGTACTGCTGACCCTCAGTCCATGGAGATATTGGCATGCAAGCGAGCGCTGCAAGTGGCGCAGGAGATAAACGCCGAGAGGGTGCATGTGGAGTTGGATTCTCTGGGTGTGGTGCGGATGCTCAACAACCCACAAAAGGAGCTGTCCAGCGCTGGGCCGTGGATACAAGAACTTAAAGCAATGCTTGCTTCTTTTTCTGAGTTTAGAGTGTCGTGGATTCGTCGGTCTGCAAATGTTGTCGCTCATAGATTTGCTAGAGTCGGTGTTGGTGATGAACTATGTAAGGTTTGGCTAGGGGTTACCCCAGACTTTGTGCTAGACGTTATTTCGGACGAGATTCCGAATGCCTTTGATTGAATAAAGCGGCAACATTGATCCTCAACCCCCCCAAAAAAAAAACATTTTGTATGGCTCTGTTTCAAAAAAAAAAAACATTTTGTATGGCTCACCCCACCGCCGACAAGACGCATGCATGGCGAGGCTGGCTGTGTGTTTGCGCCGATGGGTCACCTTTTTAAAAAGAAAATCCAAATAATAATTCTAGAATGGACTGCCTCCGTTTCTTGGTTTATATGGACTTTAAAGAGACACCCGTGACGAAGTTTGCCGAGATTCTATCAGCATCCTGCCGGTTTGATCCGGTGCACCGTGTCACCGCATCCATGGAAATTTCGCGAAGGGTGGACGCCCGGCTAGCTCGCCCCAGAGTTTATCCGGACCGAATACAATAGCCTCCCAGGCCGAGATCGGTCTGAAGTCGCGATGCTCTTTGGCCGCTTGCCCAACCGTGGATCGTCACCTGTCCGTCAATGATGCACCGAGCTACGTACGTACACATGGCCGCTACCTGCACGAGCACGCCCAAACCCGTGCCGCAATCCTCCACCGGATCCCGATCGCGGAACCGACTAGGCCGACCACCCGGCTGGACAGATATGCGGACGCATCAGCAAGTTGGCGCACACGCATGTGTTCGTGCCGAGAAAGCAAGCACATACCCAAAGAAGCAAAAGACAAATACAGAAGGGAGGGCACATAGAGTATATTATTGTCCGAACATCACTGTCAGAGCAAAATGTAAATAATATACAGACATGAGCGATTGACAGGCCCCCGGTTTGACCATAATTAGTAACTAGCATAGGTGTACTGCAGCGATGACTGTAGTCCTCTCGTGGGGGCACAACTGGAGCTGGATTGGAACAATCTAGGTTCCCTTCTGGGATTTCTTTTTCTTTTCTTTTCCGTTGCCTAACAATGGTGGTAGCAGCGGGAGTACTAATAATGGACGGGGGAAAAAGGAAATTAAAGGAATGAAAGCGATAGATGATGTGCCTGTTGTTTCAGCTGCTTGTTCGTCTCCTTGAGCGTGAGGTACTGTTCCAGCACCATGTCCTTCTCCTGCACCGTTCAGGATTAATTAAGCAACTTGATGGTCATCTGACATTTCAAGATCCTCCAAGAATACACATGATGCTGCTTAATTAGAGTACCTTCTTCATGTTCTCGTTCTGCGACGCTAAATCCGCGACTTTCCTTGCCAGTTCGTCCCGGATCGCCTGGACATGACGACACGGCGCGAATCGTATCAGAATAATCAGACACGGTGGCAGCTGTGGTGGTAATTAATTTGCACATGGATTTGGGCTAGCTAGAGAATAGTAACCTGGCGGCGGAGGATGGTTTGCCGGGCGGACTCCCGGTTCGCGAGCACGCGCCGCAGCCGCTTCGCCTCCTTCTCTGCCTCGGTGAGCATGTGCCGCGGTCTGCTGAGGCCGTATCCCGTCACGGCCGCGGACGACTGCGGCGGTTGCTGCCCGGCGCCGCTGGAGCTGCTGGAGCAAGGGGAGGACTGGATGCCGACGTTGCCCAGCTCAAGGCTCAGCCTCGTGCTCGCCAGCTCCTCGTCCTCCTGCTCCATCGCCGCCTGCTACCCACCCACGGCCGGCCAAATCAATCCAAATCCTTCCAAACCGAAAACCAAAACAGGGCCAGCTAGCTAAGCGGCGAAATCGATTACCTGAGCAGCTGGGGCGGCGGCGTGGCGCAGGTGCTGCGCCGGGAGCGCGTGGTCGGCGGCCGCCCCGGCCCCGGCCCCCGCCATGTCGGCCAGCGCCATGGCGGCGCGGAGCTCGACGTCGACGCTGGCGCCCCTCCGCCGACATTGCGCCTGGTGGCCGCCGTCGCTGCTGCTGCCGTGATCAGTCGGCATGGGTGGGGCGGTGAGGATGGGATGAGATCTCGAGCGCAAGGCGGAGAGCGGTGCCAAGCGAGAGTACGGCGGGGCCCCTGCCCCCGCTTTAAATATCCTCTCCCCGGAGGCGGCGCGAGGGCCTCGGACAGGTGGTACCGTGCACCGGCGCCTCTGCGGCCGGATGGGGAGCATCTGGCCCGTCCGCGGCGGCCACGTCGCGCGTATGCACAGGGAGGGCTCTATTCCCTCCACGCAGCAGCGGGCGCGCGGACACGTGGAGCCGCCGCGTGCGGCGCCCAGCATGCAGCGCGACGGGCTCGTGAAACGAGGAGGCGGGGTGCGGCCCCGGGAACCAGCGGGAGAGCCCGTGCTGCGGGGCGTCGACGTGGATCGCCGCAGCGGTACACGTGGGCCGGGTTACGGCCCGGTGACTCGTCGCCGGGATGGGATGGAGGAGCCCACAGGTCAGCAGGCCGGAGCAGCCGCCGCGTGTGAAACCGGACGGACGCCGGTGGGTGGAAGTGCCTAGAAGACCACGCAACTGGAGCCTTTGGCTGCGGTCATGCACGGGCAAAGCCAAAGCTTGTCAGCGCCATCGAAATGGCCGATGCGTTCCATCCAGCAGCCGAAACAAAATAGTACAGTAAATGTATCTACTGCTAGCTCGTCTATGCATGACTCCGTTTTTGTTTCTCGTCCCCAATCTGTTTTGGTGTGCCGATGCGAAGTATTGCTTCCTAATTAAGCAAAGATGATGTTCCCGTTTTCTGGCTAGCTAAGCTAGATCGTGTTCAAGTGTGGAGGTCGGCTGCTCGGCTCAAGCAATTGGCCTGTGTCCTTTTAGGTCTATGTGATTGCTTTCGTTTTTGCATCCTTCATTTTGCTCTCTCACGGGTGAGCTCATGCTTGTAAAGTATCTACACTTATTCCAATTTCAGGTGTTTGTATATGGTACTAGTAGGAGATTCTATGTTGCATTTGTTTAATGAATTTTCCATGGTAGAATTGAATCGTCTAGATTGAACTCTGGAATCTTAACTTTGTTGCCAAGATGGTAAAAATGCTTAAGATGTAGTATGCGCCTATTTGCTTAAACAGTTTTAGTTTCAAGTTGGTTGATAAGGTAGTGAACAAATAGAACTACTGTTATAGCTCCTAACTCCTAAGATTGTAGCTCCTGTACAAACAACTTTTTTATTAAAGTTAGGTATAGACCTAAATCTGATGTTACTTTGTGTGGGGCCTTGAATGAAATTCATAAAAGGAAAAATGATGTAGTGATGTTTAAAAAAAGTTTTTGAAAAAGCGTATAGTAAAATCAGTTGGATTTATATATTTGATGGGATAGAATTGAAAGGTTTTCCTACCAGGTATATTAGCCGGATTTAACAGATTGTGCAGAGTGGTAGTCTGGTAGTTATGGTCAATGGACAAATAGGTCCTTATTTTGAAACATGGGTTCGTTGAGGCAGGGGATCCCCTCTCACCTATCTATACTTCTATACTTTATTAATAATAAAGGACGGAAGCTTTCATAGTTCTCCATACGTCAATCCCGCTATTAGCGTCTATAAGTCGCCTGAGTGGGCCTTCCTTCTGTTAATTGGGCCTTCATGAATACGCGTTTCTTTTGTTCGTTTGTCCGTCGTCCGTCGTCAATGTTTTCGCCGTACATCGTCCTCTTCTTCACCCCTGTGCTGGCGTGCGTACGATCCACTTAGCAAAACCGTATTGAAGACCAACTCCGCAAACCAGACTCGAAACAATTAAGAATTAGGGTTTTATATAACTGTCTTATATAAGTCCGGTTTTTCTTGATGTTGGCTTGCAGCTCGACGGATACGTCGACGACGACCCTGGCTGACCTCACATTGGCCGCAAAAGTGAACAGTCTCTCGTGCGGTCCTGCCCCACGAGGCGAGCTCGCTGTGCTCTTTCTGCCATCTAACCTTCATGAAGAATCGAGGTCAATTGGAGCCTGGTAGATGCCCAGCGGCTCAGGCGTTGCACGCCGTAAGGTGAGCGGGAAGGACTGCTCCCCATCGTCACCGTGGAGCCTGGCGTGGTAGGCCATATAGGCCCAGGTGAAGTGACCACGAGGGCAGGCCTCGGAGCAATACCTAGCCCGATGGAGGAGGACGTTCAATTGCTGACGAGCGGTGGAGGGGAGCAGCAGGATGGATCTCAGCGCCCACGATCCCTCCTCACGCCGTGCTGGTGATTCGCCTCCTAGCCACCATGCATCGGCATCGGCCCGACCTTGCGCCGCCGCGAGTCACCTCCCGCATGGCGTCCTTCGCCATCGTGGTCGCGCACTCCCGAAGCGCATCGCAGGTGCAGTCGAGTGACTCGAGAACGAGGCCCTTGTCGCCTTTGTCGGCCACGAGGCGGTTATTGAGGGAGAGAAGGCGGGCTTTATGATCCGCAAGCAGGGAGACGAGGCGCTGCTGGTCAGCTGGTGTTTTTGGAGGCGGGATCGAGGTGCCTGGCCGGTAGCGAATCCTAAGGCGGGTCCAACGGTGAGGAGCTGAAGCAGAGGGAGACGGGAGATGGAGAGCCAATCAGCGATGAGTTAGGGGGAGGAAGAGGACGCAGGGGAGGAGGATTTGTACTTGGTAAAATCAGCTGGATTTTATATTTGATAATAGAATTGAAAGGTTTTCCTACCAAGTACAGTATATTAGCTGGATTTAATAGATTGTGCAGAGTGGTAGTCTTGCGGTTATGGTCAATGGACAAATAGGTCCTTATTTTGAAACATGGAAAGGGTTGAGGCAGGGGATCCCCTCTCACCTATCCTATCTAATATTGCTATTGATGTGCTGCAAGAATTAATTAGTAGGATTAAGAATTAGGGGTAGTGCCTAATTTCGAATATGGAGGGCTGGTTCTGTTGCAACGTGCAAACGATATGGCATTTCCGTTTGAAGCTGTTGTGGATAGTGCTAGAAATTTAAACTGTTTTTTATGCTTGTTTGAACATCTTTTTGGATTAAGTAAAGTTTACTTTTTATAAAAGGAAATGCTTTGTCGAAGCTCCGGCGGTCCCTCGTCAAATTTGAGGTTGTGGGTGGCGCTGTGACGATCGTGGGGGTCTCTCGGCGTAGCTAGGATACACAGGGGGTTGGCTGGGTGGCTCGAATTTAAGAGAAGTCAGTGGCGGCAGTGGCGGACCTGGTGGTGGACTCCGAGCCTGAGAGCTCGTGTGGATGTGCAAGGAGGTTGCTAGGATGGTGAGGGAGAGGTGTGTGGCATTTGTGAGGTGCGAGGGTAGCTTAAACAGATGGCCGGCGTTGGCGGATCGACTTGGTCGCCACGGTTCTCTGGCCGGGGTTCGGGGGCTCGCTAGCGGTGACTTGGAATTTTGCTGGCGCTGGGAGAGGATTAAGGGGGCTGGGAGGTTCACGGGCGCGCGTGGGAGCTCGGGAAGTGGGGGCGGCTTGGCAGCAAGCGGCCGGCCTATAGACGTGCTGGCCACGGCAACTTCGTGTCGTGGGGAGCACGCGGGCGGTGGTGAGAGGCTCGGGGGAGGGGGTTGTGGTTGATGCGACGTTCCTGGCATGCTGGGACACGAAGAGGCCACCGGGAGACGACGACAGTGGCACTGTGTCACGCAGAGCAAAGTTTTTGGCATGCCACTGTTGCAGTCACGACGTGCGTGCGTGCTTTGGGACATTTTGGACTCCTCTAACGCTGTCAAACGTGGTTGTCAAGGTATCTTGCATCTCTAGGTGTAATACTAGGTTTTTAGTGGATTAGATCAAACTGGAGCATCCAAAGCCTCTTCAGTCAACAAGGTGTTTGCACTGAGCCCCTGGTCATTGGCTTGGGTTATGAAGTTGAGTTTTGGTGTGGTGTAGATTGATAGGATGGTGAGTAGGTTTGCAAAGTTTTGAAGCATTTGGGTAGGTGTACGTGGTGCTTCATGTATAGACTGGATTTCTGGCCAAAAACTTTGGGAATTTGTTGAGGTCAAAAGTGATGGAATTGGCTGAATTTTGGGTGGTAGTGGTGTCTTGTCATGGTTAATCTTCATGACAAACTAGATTGTTTGTGGCGCGCGTTGCTGCGTTCGTCTATTTTGTCTCTTAGTTGGTAGGGTATAAAGTTTGCCAAGCGAATGATTTGTAATAGTTACTAAAACAAGGAAAATTCCATGAGACATGCAACCTAAGATTTTCGATGTGACTCAGAGTAGATTTTTATAGCCTTTTCTGTCGCATATTATTTAGCCACTCGATTGCTTGTTTTCTCTGCATCTTCTTCGGTCATTTCAGACTAAGCTCGAAGGTATTTCCATCATCATGTTGGTAATTTCATTGCAAGTCAGATTAATGTAGTGACCACTCACTTAAATCCAAGTGAGCGCACAAGCACAAAACAAAGAGACGAGGAATTAGAGCAGATGGGTTATAAACTATTAGATGTATTGTAGTCACTTGAGGAAAAAATTATAATGTATCCTGATGACAATGGGATTATCGTTTTTTGTTTTGTTTTGAGGAATCACCGATGGGGGAGCTCTCCCATCTGAATGTATATTACACAATGGCCAAAGGCCAAGTTTATTACATAGGCACACTTGTGCACGAAGAGAGGTACAAGCGCCAAGAATTGGCGTCAACCTTACGATTCGGTTTCACAAAATGAAGAGCCCAAATAGTGAAAAGTCTTCAAGAATAGTGAGATTACTGTTCAAGCACACATTATTGCACAATAGCAATTATAAAATCCAAGATTTTAAGCAGGAATATTAACATGTTTAACCTATGATGCCTCAGTCGTTCACCAATAATAATGTAGGCAGTGTGGCATCGCAGACCAATGGCCTTTTAATTAGTTAAGGAAATCAAAAGTACCACATGGTCGAGGTGATTGATGTCACTTGATTGAGCAGCACGCTTGATCTCTTCAGCATTGCCTACATAGTAATAAGAAGCCAACATTTTCACTGGGAGAGAAATTTAGTGCTTGTTAGTGATGAAGCCTCAACCTGAAATATAGCAGAAGAGGAGAGAAATTTGATTTATACAACCAAGAGAACACAGAATATGTACATGCCAAGCTCTAATAATAGTCTAAACCATTGCACAACTGGCACATCAAGAACTGATTCTTATGAAGAACCTATAAGCTCAAGAGCCCAATACATGTTAACTTGGAAGAGGCCAAGAAATATATTAACGACTTCTTGGGAGGGGATGGAATAATATCTTTAGCTTTTTCCAATGAAGATGATAGTACAAAACTGGCACTTGGCTTGACCATACTTGCCAGTTTTAGATGTTGAAACCAAACTGTTTGTTTCAAACGCTTGTGATTAGAAATCAATCAGCAAGGACAAGCAATATAATTAACCATCAGCACAAGAATGAACAAAGAATAATGGCTAATATGTACAGCTCAATCAGCTTCATGTGCAACATGCAGAAAACCTAGGGAATGACACCAAAGGATGTGGCATCTGTACAGGTGGACTTCACGGCAATGTGCCAACGGTTTGAGCATCCCTACAGCTTGTGCCACCGTGGCACACAAGCCACTCTACCCTCCCAGTCATTGTTACCTCCTCATCCATCTCTTGCATCTTCCCCATAAATCAACAACCATGCCTTTTCTCTTATAACTAAAATAGATCAAAGAATAACTGTTGGTCTATGGCAGCTACATTATTTCAAATAGCAGAATAAAAAAGCAAGACAGGCCTTGCAGATAAGCCATGTCTATACAGAAGTGAACAGAAGATAATCCATGAAGTTACTATTTTTTTAAATGGATCAAACATAGTGAGCACTTAGAAAAGCAGCGCAAGAAACAATAAGATAACGACAGTGGTGTGGTTTACTCATACTATTCCATATGTCAACCTTTAACTGTACACAGATTCACCTGGAGAATACCTGAAAAAAGATGAAGAAAGGGAGGAGACAAATGAATGTGCTGGACTGAAATAAAAATCAAACATGCATACAACAAAGACGACCAGAATTACTACATCATAGGATATAGGTATTGATAAACAACCGCACCTGTTCAGCAGCCATGGTTGTAGTTCCCGGTGATGCACACACTCTGAGCACGGAAATTCCTGTAACAGCAACAAGAAGTCAGCTGGATATATATAATGCATATATACGACATTACAGGGAATGAGAACAGAGAAAGATAGCGGCCAAAAATGAAACTATAAGGAAAGAAAATGTCTGATGAATGGCTGGAGATCCGAGACAGAACGGAGAAAGGAAAATATCCAGCGCATCATATTATATGAGCAACGTGAGGATGCACTAACGCAAATGGGAGGACTTACTAACACCTCTACGGAGGAAATGAATTCACCATCATTACAGTAGGGAGATAATCGACCTTTATCAGCATAGGCAGTGGAACAGTAAAGTACCTCCATCGGTCACCACCGGCGAGTGGCGCACCTCAGTTTTATTGTATTGAGTGGTTGTTAGCACCATCTCCTGGAGCACGGACTTTTAATGGCAATCCATCCCATACGAATTGTCCTAAACAGGTATATGCTACTCTGTAATCTGTCGCGCCACCGGGAGTAGCTATATTATTACCTCAACGATAAATCTTGATCATTATCTATTAACAATTGTATGGAATAGGTGATGGGGTTCTGCTCAATGTCCAGTTATGAAAGTTGTACTTTCTGAGATTGTTGTTGGCTTCTTGGGTTGCTGATATATGTCAATGGAATCAGAGGCGCCCCTGCAAACACAAAACAATGATCTTCTTTAGGAGATTATAAGCAGATTTGTCTATAAGGCACCTTTGTTTTACCAAGATAACGACAACTACAACTGATGTCCTGTATACTAATTTGTTCTGCTACTCTTTGCATGTCACTCACAAGGCAGTGGCTGTTGAGCGTGAGATTCCAAACTAATACATAAATCCAATCTGAACTTCATCCCCAAATTCAGCAGCGACGTTATGGTGGGGCAGAGTCGAGGTGATGGGATCGAACCGTCCGCTGGGGGGGCGGGGGGGGGGGGGGGGTACTACCTCGAGGTGGTCGGCGTACTGGTGGGAATCCGGGTCGCGATGGGGATGGCAGACGCGAGCGCTTGTAGATAAATGCCATGCCGGATCTCGCCGGCTTCAGCGCCCACGGCCGCGGGCGGCGGTACACCACCAGTCCCGTCTGTTGGTAGAGAGAATGAGAGGTCGGGGAGGAGGTCTCCGAGGGGAGCCCCTAGATCACCTGCGCCTCGTGCCCGTCGGGTTAACCAGATGAGCAACGGACCTGGTGGTGGCGGAACTGTGGCGGCGGCTAATCGCACACATCGTGGGAGAGAGATGAGAGGTCGGGGAGAGGGGGCGGCTTTCTTCTGCTCTGTATCGAGCACTGGTTTTCAGTAATCGGTTTGTACGTAAATGGGCCTGCATACCAGCCCGTTGAAGCCCAATCAACCACGGGCCTTCAAAAAAGTCTCCAGAATAGCGGCCTAAGGACAGCCAGCCCAGCTCGCGGTAAACAACCATTTAGACAAAGATCTGATGGCCAGAAATGGATCAAACGCAAAATCGGACGGTTGGGCACGCTGAGGGCGTGAGAGAGCTCGCTTTAGGTGCGGTTACACTGTCCTTAATTTTAGCTTAAATGGGTGTGTGCATAAAGCACTTCCTTCACAAGGTGGGTTTTTGGATAAAAAGTTTGGGAATTTGTGGAGTGGGTTGTAGGAGTTGTGTGAGGCTCAAAATTGGTGGATAGGCATCATGTGGCTAGGTTAGGCTCTATGAAAAAATTCAGCTTCATAGGATAAGAACACAATGCACTTGCTTCGCAAGTCATTAGATCTGGCAGAAACTTAGGATGGATGCTCTGGTCAAAATTTGAACTAAGGGCCTTGGTCTTAGGATGGAAATGGTGAACATATCTGTAGTAGAAGCTCTACCAATTATTTGGGAACTTTCCAAGCAACAAAAATGGGGGTTGTTGTGGAAACTGGCAAAAATGGTGCGTAGGCCTTACAGATGAAAACCCAATTTTTCTTATTTTCTTTTGGCCACTATTTTTACCAAAGCCCATAATAGATGCCAAGATCATCTTCACCAGTTTTGACAGCCCAGGGGTCGACGGAAATTGGGGTTCCTTTGTAACAGTGGTCTCTAGGGTGTAATTCCAACTAAATGGAAGTTAGGTTTTAAAAGGTAAGATAGTAAGGCAAAACACTCCTAGGGTCAAGAAACTTGGGTGAGCTATTTAGGATTGAGGCACAAGGCAAGTCAATCATGCTCACATACACACCAAGTTCAAATAAAATCCAAGAACACCAGAAGAAAAAGACAGAAACCAGAAGTTGGAAAATGATTTTCCCCCCCCCCCCCCCCCCCCCCCCCCCCCCCCCCCCCCCCCCCCCCCCCCCCCCCCCCCCCCCCCCCCCCCCCCCCCCCCCCCCCCCCCCCCCCCCCCCCCCCCCCCCCCCCCCCCCCCCCCCCCCCCCCCCCCCCCCCCCCCCCCCCCCCCCCCCCCCCCCCCCCCCCCCCCCCCCCCCCCCCCCCCCCCCCCCCCCCCCCCCCCCCCCCCCCCCCCCCCCCCCCCCCCCCCCCCCCCCCCCCCCCCCCCCCCCCCCCCCCCCCCCCCCCCCCCCCCCCCCCCCCCCCCCCCCCCCCCCCCCCCCCCCCCCCCCCCCCCCCCCCCCCCCCCCCCCCCCCCCCCCCCCCCCCCCCCCCCCCCCCCCCCCCCCCCCCCCCCCCCCCCCCCCCCCCCCCCCCCCCCCCCCCCCCCCCCCCCCCCCCCCCCCCCCCCCCCCCCCCCCCCCCCCCCCCCCCCCCCCCCCCCCCCCCCCCCCCCCCCCCCCCTTGGCGGTTACTTGCAAGATAAATTTTATGGTGATAGATAGACATATCGAACAAAAATACAAAAGAAAATAAATAAAGAAAAATTGCAGCAACGTATCTTTGGTTTTAATATGATGGAAAATGGACCAGGGGGCCATAGTTTTCACTAGAGGCTTCTCTCCTGAAAATAGTATACGGTGGGTAAACAAATTATTGTTGGGCAATTGGTAGAACAATGAATAATCATGACGATATCCAAGGCAATGATCAAGTATATAGGCATCATGTCCGGGACAAGTAGACCGAAACGATTCTGCATATACTACTATTACTCCACACATCGACCGCTATCCAGCATGCATCTAGAGTATTAAGTTCATAAGGAAAAGAGTAACGCCTTAAGCAAGATGACATGATGTAGACAAAGTAAACTCACGCATGAATAAACCCCATCCTTTTACCTTTAATAGCAATGATACATACATTTCCTGTCCTCTGTCACTAGGATTGAGCACCGCAAGATCGAACCCATTAGAAAGCACCTCTCCCATTGCAAGAAAAATCAATCTAGTTGGCCAAACCAAATCAATACATCAGAGAGAAATACGAAGCTATAATAATCATGCATAAAAGAGTTCAGAGAAAACTCAAATAATATTCATGGATAAATCTGATCATAAACTCACAAATCATCGGATCCCAACAAACACACCGCAAAAAGTCTTTACATTGAATAGATCTCCAAGAACATCAAGGAGAACATTGTATTGAAGATCAAAGAGAGAGAAGCCATCTAGCTACTAGCTATGGACCCGTAGGTCTGAGGTAAACTACTCACGCATCATTGGAAGGGAAGCAAGGTTGATGTAGAGCCCCTCCGTGATCAATTCCCCCTCCGGCAGAGTACCAGAGAAGGCCTCCAGATGGGATCTCATGAGAACAGAAACTTGTGGCGGCGGAAAAGTTATTTCGGGTGGCTCTCTGATGTCAAGGGAATATTTGAGAATTTATAGAGGCGGCCCCCCCCCCCCCCCCCCCCCCCCCCCCCCCCCCCCCCCCCCCCCCCCCCCCCCCCCCCCCCCCCCCCCCCCCCCCCCCCCCCCCCCCCCCCCCCCCCCCCCCCCCCCCCCCCCCCCCCCCCCCCCCCCCCCCCCCCCCCCCCCCCCCCCCCCCCCCCCCCCCCCCCCCCCCCCCCCCCCCCCCCCCCCCCCCCCCCCCCCCCCCCCCCCCCCCCCCCCCCCCCCCCCCCCCCCCCCCCCCCCCCCCCCCCCCCCCCCCCCCCCCCCCTCAAAAATAAAACTAAGTGGGTTTGCATCCAACTTGCTTGCTCATGAAGACCTCGGGCATTTGAGAAAGCCCATCATTGGAATATACAAGCCAAGTTCTATAATGAAAAATTCCCACTAGTTATAAGAAAACAAAGCATAGGAGACTCTCTATATGAAAAACATGGTGCTACATTGAAGCACAAGGGTGGAAAGGATAGTAACATTGCCCCTTCTCTCTTTTTCTCTCATTTTCTTAATTTTGTTTCTCTTTTTTTTCGTTGGGCTCTCTTTGGCCTTTTTTTTGTTGGGCTCTTTTTGGCCTCTTTTTTCCTTTTTTTATTTCCTCACTGGGACAATGCTCTAATAATGAACATGATGATCATCACACTTCTATTTACTTACAACTCGAAAGAAAATTACAACTTGATACTAGAACAAAAATATGACTCTATATGAATGCCTCTGGTGGGGTACCGGGATGTGCAATGATCTAGCGTAACATGTATAAAAAATATGAACGGTGGCTGAGCCACAAATACTATGTCAGTTATATGATCACGCAAAGCAATATGACAATGATGATATGTGTCACAATAAAATGGAACGGTGGAAGTTGCATGGTAATATATCTCGCAATGGCTATGGAAATGCCATAATAGGTAGGTATGGTGGCTGTTTTGAGGAAGATATAAGGAGGCTTATGTGTGAAAGAGCGTATCATATCATGAGTTTTGGATGCACCCGCGAAGTTTGCACCAAAAACCAAGGTGAGAAAGGGCAATGCACGGTACCGAAGAGGCTAGCAAATTGCGAAAAGGTAAGAGTGCGTATAATCCATGGACTCACATTAGTCATGAAGAACTCACATACTTATTGCAAAAGTTTATTAACCCTTGAAGCAAAGTACTACACATGCCCCTAGGGGATAGATTGGTAGGAAAAGACCATCGCTCGTCCCCGGTCGCCACTCATAAGGAAGACAATCAATAATAAATCATGCTCCAACTTCATAGCATAACGAGAGACCATATGCGCATGCTTCGGGAATCACAAACCTTAACACCAATATTCTTACTAAACCACAATTACTAGCATAACCCGCATATTACCACCTTTATATCGCAAAACTATTGCAAGGAATCAAACTTATCATATTCAGTGATCTACATGAAAGTTTTTATTATATCCCTCTTGAATACCTATCATATTAGGATCAATTTCATAACCCACACTAATTGCCATTTCTATTATCAACTCTCAAACAGATATAACTGAAGCTTGAGAGTGCAACTATTTCTCTAAAATATAACCACCGCCATGCTCTAAAAGATATAAGTGTAGTACTAGAGCAACTGCCTAGCTCAAAAGATTTAAGTGAAGCACGTAGAGTATTCTAAAAAATCATGAATAATGTGTGTCCCTCTCAAAAAGGTGTGTCCAACAAAGATGATTGTGACAAACTAAAAAGCAAACAAAGAAAAGACTCATATAATACCCCCCCCCCCCCCCCCCCCCCCCCCCCCCCCCCCCCCCCCCCCCCCCCCCCCCCCCCCCCCCCCCCCCCCCCCCCCCCCCCCCGATGGTCGTTAGAAGAAAGAGAGGATGCCTTCCCGGGCATTCCCAAGCTTAGTTGCTTGGGAGTCCTTGAATATTACCTTGGGGTTCCATGGGCATCCCTAAGCTTAGGCTCTTGTCACTCCTTATTCCTTCATCCAATGTGATCTCACTCAAAACTTGAAAACTTCAGCACACAAAACTCAACAAAACCCGCGTGAGATCCGTTAGTATAATAAAACAAATCACTACTTTAAGTACTATTAAAAACTCATTCATATTTTATTTTTGCACTATACCTACTTTATTCTAACTTCTCCATGGCTTATAGCCCCCGATACAATCCATAGTTCCATCAAAACAAGCAAAAAATTGCATCAAAAATAGAATATGTCAAACAGAACAGTATGTAGAAACCTGAATTATGCTCATACTTATGTAACTCTAAATTTTTTGAATACTTAGTAAAACGTGGAAAAATTATATATAAATCATGTGTAAAAAATTCAGATCAAAAGCACGTTCCAATGAATTTTAGAAATTCTGCTACTGGGCGCAAAAGGTTCTGTTTTTCACAGAATCAAATCAACATCATCCCAAAGGCTTTACTTGGCACAAACACTAATTAAAACACAAAAACACAACCATAACAGTAGCATAATTGTGTGCACACAAAAAACCAGAAAAAGAAACATGAAAAATAAGATAACTATTGGGTTGCCTCCCAACTAGTGCTATCGTTTTACGCCCCTAGCTAGGCGTAATGCATAGTTTCAAGTGTTGTCATCCTTGCTCTTCTTATCCAAAGATGTGTTTTCATCTGGAGGCTTTTCAAAGGTAATATGAAACACATTGTTCATAGAAATTTTAGCATTAGCAAGTTGTCCATCCGCAAATCCCTCTTTATTACCGGCTACAATCCAAGAGTATTGCTTATTAACACTATTGAAAACTTGTTCGATTATATTCAAAGGTGGGACTTCCTTTTTAGTATTATCGTCAAAGAGATATTCATTGTGAAATAAATACCTCAGCAAGTAATCACTATTATATAGGATCTCATCTATTATCGGGTTTTCATGGTTCATACCATAAAAATCAAAGATCTCTCTAGCTTCTTGTACTATGTAATCAAATTCATTCACGAGGACAAGGGTTGCTATCTTCTTACCCCTAGGGGTTTTTTATAACCGGAAACTCATAAAACAATATGTGCAAAGTAGGATGGGTACGAATAAATCTTCTTTCAAGTTTAAGAATAAGTGCGGAAATAGCTTCAGCATAATCTTTGGTTCTTTTAAGTGTAGGGGCATCATCACAAGCCAAGGTTCCAACGCAATTAAAGAATTCTTGGATAACACTGTTCCCTATAACATTCCCTTGTCCCATCACAAAAGTTTTAGCATCAAGATTGGTAGAAATTTCAATTTTAGGAGTTTTACCATCCTCACTTTCTGCCATGCCAAAATCACCCATGATAGCAGTTTCAAACAAGCAAACAAGAAGGTAAACAAGCAAAAAGGCAAGCGGAAAATATTTTGTATTTTTGTGAAAGAGTTTTAGAATTGGGGAAATGAAAATGAGAGACAAATGGCAAATAATGTAAAGACAAGGAGATGAAAGTTTATGCGTAGGTACTTGATAGATGTTGATGATGTCTCCCCGGCAATGGCGCCAGAAATTCTTCCTGCTACTTGTAAGATGCGTTGGATTTCCTCGAAGAGGCGAGGATGAAGCAATACAGTAGAGATAAGTATTTCCCTCAGTTAAGAACCAAGATTATCAATCCAGTAAGAGAACCACGCAACACCTCGTTAACAGTACCTGCACACAAGATAACAAATCCTTGCACCCAACACGAACAAGGGGTTGTCAATCCCTTGGCGGTTACTTGCAAGATTAAATTGTATGGTGATAGATAGATAGGTCGAACAAAAATACAAAATAAAATAAATAAAGAAAAATTGCAGCAAGGTATTTTTGTTTTTAATATGATGAAAAATAGACCCCGGGCCATAGTTTTCACTAGAGGCTTCTCTCCTGAAAATAGCATACGGTGGGTAAACAAATTACTGTTGGGCAATTGATAGAAAAGCGAATAATCATGACGATATCCAAGGCAATGATCATGTATATAGGCATCACGTCCGAGACAAGTAGACCAAAACAATTCTGCATCTACTACTATTACTCCACACATCGACCGCTATCCAGTATGCATCTAGAGTATTAAGCTCATAAAGAATGGAGTAACGCCTTAAGCAAGATGACATGATGTAGACAAAGTAAACTCACGCATGAATAAACCCCATCTTTTTACCCTTAATAGCAACGATATATACGTGTCATGTCCCCTTCTGTCACTGGGATTGAGCACCACAAGATCAAACCCATTACAAAGCACCTCTCCCATTGCAAGAAAAATCAATCTAGTTGGCCAAACCAAATCAATAGATCGGGGAGAAATACCATGGTATAATATTCATGCATAAAAGAGTTCAGAGAAAACTCAAATAATATTCATGGATAAATCTGATCATAAACTCACAATTCATCAGGTCCCAATAAACACACCGCAAAAAGTCATTACATCGAATAGATCTCCAAGAACATCAAGAAGAACATTGTATTGAAGATCAAAGAGAGAGAAGAAGCCATCTAGCTACTAGCTATGGACCCGTATGTCTAAGGTAAACTACTCATGCATCATCGGAAGGGCGGCAAGGTTGATGTAGAGCCCCTCCGTGATCAATTTCCCCTTCGACAGAGTACCGGAGAAGGCCTCCAGATGGTATCTCACGAGATCAGAAACTTGCGGCGGCGGAAAAAGTATTTCGGGTGGCTCTCTGATGTCAGGGGAATATTTGAGAATTTATAGAGGTGGAATTAGGTCAAGAGGTGCCACGAGGGGCCCACAAGCCTGGGCGCCCTCCTGGGGTGCGCCTCTCGAGCTTGTCGCTCCCTTGTGACTCTTCAGGTCTTCTCCCGAACCTTCTAGGGTCTCTTTTGGTCCAGAAAAAATTAATCCAAAGTTTTTTCTCTGTTTGATATTGATTTCCTGAAAAGCCAAAAACAAGCAAAAAACAGCAACTGGCACTGGGCACTAGGTTAATAGGTTAGTCCCAAAAAATGATATATAATTGCATATAAAACATCCAAGATTGATACTAAAATAGCATGGAACAATCAAAAATTATAGATACATTGGAGACGTATCACCAACTACATTAACCCATATAACAGTCCGAGCAGCTGTAGATACAGGACACCATGATTGCAGCGAGGAGAGATCGCCCTTGGAGGAAACTCATGATGGTGCCGCTGGAGGTTTATGGATCCTTAGGGGAAAACCCACCAGATTGCTTCTGTCTCATCGTGGTCGTACTCTTGAACAAGTCACTTTTGTCCACCATCTACTTATTTTTTATATAGATGACGATCATCCCAAAAGTAGTATATCAAATCAAATAAGAACTTTTTCTTTTGGTGGTATGTAAAGTGAGGTGGTGGTATGTATTTAGTAATAATGTAATTAGCATAGTCAGCAGACCAAGGGTTCTAATGAGATAAACATTAACATCAACAAGTTGTTCATCAAAAAACTATCATTAACTTATATAGGATCAATAGGAATGTTTTCTGATACAACAACAAATTTCCCTCAAGTGGATGACCTAAGATGTATCAAGTCATGGGAGGTGTAGGATGAAGATGGTTCTCTCTCAAAGAATCATGCAATCAAATACAAATAATCTCTTGTGTCCCCAACACACCCAATACAATTGTCAGTTGTATAGGTGCGCTAGTTCAGTGATGAGGTGATGATAGATTGATGTCTACTACGCAACTTTATTCTTGTAGACACATGTTGGGCCTCCAAGCGCAGAGTTCTGTAGGACAGTAGCAATTTTCCCTCAAGTGGATGACCTAAGGTTTATCAATCCGTGGGAGGCGTAGGATGAAGATGGTCTCTCTCAAACAACCCTGCAACCAAATAATAAAAAGTCTCTTGTGTCCCCAACACACCCAATACAATGGCAAATTGTATAGGTGCATTAGTTCGGCGAAGAGATGGTGATAAAAGTGTAATATGGATGGAAGAAATATATTTTTATAATCTAAATAAATAAAAACAGCAAGGTAGCAATCGATAAAAGTGAGCACAAACGGTATTGCAATGCTTGAAAATGAGGCCTAGGGTCCGTACCTTCACTAGTGCAATCTCTCAACAATGCTAATATAATTGTATCATATAACCATCCGTCAAAGTGCGCTGAAGAATCACTCCAAATTTCCTATCTAGCGGAGAACATAAGAAGAAATCGTTTGTAGGGTACAAAACCACCTCGAAGCTATTCTTTCCGATCGATCTATCCAAGTGTTCGTACTAAAATAACACCAAATAATTTCAGATTCATAATACTCGATCCAACATAGGGAACCTCAGAGAGTGCCCCAAGATTTCTATCGGAGAAACAAAGACAAGAACGTGCATCAACCCCTATGCATAGATTACCCCAATGTCACCTCGGGAATCCGCGAGTTGAGTGCCAAAACATATATCAAGTGAATCAATATGATACCCCATTGTCACCACGAGTATTCATATGCAAGACATATATCAAGTGCTCTCAAATCCATAAAAGTATTCAATCCGATAAAACAAAATCTCAAAGGGAAAACACAATTTATCACAACAAGATAGAGAGGGGAAAACACCATATGATCCGACTATATTAACAAAGCCCGTGATACATCAAGATCATGACATCTCAAGAGCACGAGAGAGAGAGATTAAACACATAGCTACTGGTACAAACCCTTAGCCCTGAGGGTGGACTACTCCCTCCTCATCATGGTGGCCGCCGGGATGATGAAGATGGCCACCGGTGATGGTCTCCCCCTCCGGCAGGGTGCCGGATCGGGGTCTAGATTGGTTTTCGTGGATACAGAGGCTTGCGGCGGCGGAACTTCCGATCTAGGGTTACCCCCAGGGTTTTTGGAATATTTGGGAATTTATAGGGCGAAGAAGGGGTGCGGGAGGCCACCGAGGTGGGCACAACCCACCTGGGGCGCCTGGGCCCCCAGGCGCGCCCTGGTGGGTTGTGCCCCCCTCGGGGCACCCCCAGGTGCTGCTTGATAATCCCCAAGTGCAGGGAATCATCGTAGCAATTCCCAAAGGCGGAAGTGATAAATATGGAGTGTCGAACCCACAAGGAGCTAAAGGTAAGATCAATATTCTCTCAAGTCCTATCTGCCACTGATACGACTCTACGTACACCAAACGTTTGCTTCCAACTAGAAACGAGAAATAAAACTACGTTGTGGGTATGAAGAGGATAACTTTGCATGATATCGGAGAGCTAAAACATAAAAGTAGGTGTTGTTATCATAAAGTTAGAATATATTACTAAATATTATAAATAGCGAGTGTGGAATAATGATGGGTCGGTGTGCGGAATTATCCTAGGCAATTGTTAACAAGACCAGTAGTTGTCATTGCAATTTCATATGAGGGAGAGGCATAAGCTAACATACTTTCTCTTCTTGGATCATATGCACTTATGACTGGAACTCTAGCAAGCATCCGCAACTACTAAAGATCATTAAGGTAAAACCCAACCATAGCATTAACATATCAAGTCCCCTTTATCCCATACGCAACAACCCCCTTACTCGGGTTTATGCTTCTGTCACTCAAGCAACCCACTATAAGCGAATCATGAACGTATTGCAACTCCCTACAACGGGAATCCCTCACGCTTGCGTGACACGGAGGGCACAATAGGACAGCACCAAAATAAAACATACAACTCATACCAATCTAGATCATCAATTGTCGGGGGTTGGGTGCGACATATGCCAAAGGATGGCTTATCATGGTGGGAGCGAGTAGAACGTCGCCGGTGCCTGGAAGCGGGATGAGGCGTAGACACGAACGCCGGCGCACTTTACCCAGGTTCGGGGCTCTCCTAGGAGATAACACCCCTAGTCCTGCTCTGCGGGGTCTCCGCATGATCACTAAGGCACTAGTGGGTACAGAAGCGCTCCTCGAGCTGTATGCTAGAGGTAGAAGAAGGCAAGGCTTGCTCTCTTCTCCCTCTAGGTGTGAGTCTAGTTCTAACAGGTTGGGAACCCTTTGCATGGGTGCCCTGGGGGGTTTATATAGGCCTACCCCCCAGGGGTACAATGGTAATCTGGCCAGGTGTAGGACCCGACTGTCAGTGTCTCTGGTCGCCGGCTTCTCCGCCGGCTGCTGGGGCCCGCCGCCTGGTGGGCCCCGCCGACTGGTCTGGTACAGAGCCGACAGGCCGCCCCCGCCGCTTGCGGGTCTGGTCGGCGGCTGATTACTGTAGCCGCAGTACTAATGACGCATGCTTGGTCAGGGGAGCGTGGCTACAGCCCCGCCGCCTGGTGGGAGATCACTGTAGCCACTCCGGGTCTCATCTGGTTAATGGTGCGCGGGCCCCGAGGGAGGAACGGGCCGCCTGCTAGAAGCCGGCCTCCCTCGGGTCCGACTGGTCAGGCTTCCACTGTCTTCTGGGCTCTCGCTGCCTGATAGGGCCCGCCGCCTGCAGGCCGTACTGACAGGCCGTCGTGGGAGCAGGGCCCCGCCTGACAGGAGTGACATCAAGGGAGGAGTGGCAACAGTGTCGCGCCGTGCGGAGATCTCCGCCTGTACGGGGCACTGTGGCCGCGCCTCACCCCGGACGTGGGGGCGATGGACTGCACTGTAGCCACACCCGGTCTTGTCTTCTTAATGGGGCGCAGACTTTGAGGGCGCCGTGGGCCGACTGCTAGGAGCTGGCCTCTCTGGAGGCCGCCTGCTAGGAGTCGGCCCATCTTGATGCCACCTTCCGGAGCTTGGCCGTCTTCTGGCAGCCGGCCGTTCGGCCAGCCGGCCACCAGAAGGCGGCGCTTCATCTTGATGTCTTGAGGGGCGCAGCCAGCCCCGATGTCTTGAAAGGCTCAGGGACTCGGGTTGGGCTACCCGTGGCCCATTACTCCGACAGTAGTCCCCGAAGCTGGTGAGGCGCCGCGGCTGAGGAGCCGAGGAGCCTCAACAATTTCCTTCCCCGGGTGCTCTGGACGGAAGCTTCATCCGACTTCTGGCAAGCCGCCTGGAGGGAGTCGGCCGCGTCCAGACGGGTTTGTCTGAAACTTCGAACGCAACGGCGGGAACTAGGTGGTGTGCTAGCTAAGCCTCCTGGCCCGCCACCCGTCGTGGGCATGCCATGTGGCGTCAAGCATCCGGGCCAGCCTGCCAGCCCATGCGCGCGATGGGACGCGACAGCAGGGACGTGGGGTCGTGGGCATAGTTAATCCCACGATCCCACGCCCTGCCCCCTCGGCTTCGTAGCCCACGGGCTATAAGTAGGGGGAGGAGGGGGAGCGGCGGAGCACGCGCGCACTCCTGTTCCCTTCTCGTCTCCTTCTTCCTCCTCTCGCCGCAGCGCCCCCGAGCCATGCCGGATCTCAGCCACGGCTCGTCTCCGTCGAGCCCTTCTGCTCCGAGCCCTCTTGGCCCTGCACCGATCCCCGGTTCCCCCGCCGCGCCATTTTCCTCGTCGAGCTCTCCATGGCGCGCGAGCGGGGAGGAGACTGGGACGGGTCGAATGTCAACGAGGACCACATCGCCTTTCTTCACGACACACGGCGCCTTCCCGGCGCGGGCTTCGTGAAGGTGCGCGTGCCTCCTGCGGGGAAGATTTCACCAGCACCGGGGGAGAGCGAGTGGGTCATCTTCCGCTCGCACTTCATCCGTGGCTTCGGCCTGCCGGCGAGCGGCTTTCTCCGCTCGTTCCTCGAGTTCTATCATCTCCAACCGCATCACATCACGCCAAACACTGTGATGCTTCTGTCCGCCTTCGTCACGATGTGTGAAGGCTACCTCGGCATCCTCCCCACCATCGAGTTGTGGGGAGCGTTCTTTTACACCAAACTGGGCACCTCCGCCAAGGAGAAGGCGGCCCAGTGTGGTGCCTTCGTCGCGGTGCGCCAGCCGTCGCCGAAGAACGCCTTCCCCGCCATCAAGTTGCCACAGTCGGTCAAGATGTGGTAGCAATCTTACTTCTATGTGGAGAATGTCAACCCGGCCGTCGACTTCATCAACCTGCCGGCCTATGAAGCCGGCCCACCAGCTAAGCCTCGGGCCAACTGGGGCTACAAGCCGAAGCCTGTGTCAGCAGACGGCGCCGCCGCCATCAACCGACTCCGGGTGCTGACCGAAGCCGAAGGCCTCAAGGCGTCCGACTTGCTGGTCGCCTTTGTCGCGCGCTGGGTTCTCCCGCTCCAAGGCCGGCCTCACTTGATCAGCCGGATGAGCGGGCATCGCGACCCGTGCTGGCTGAGCACCAAGGAGATGTCGGCTGCTGAAGTGGCGAACTTGGTGAACGAGATCTCCGACCTCAAGCTGGAGGGGTCCTGGCAGTTCGGCAAGCAGCCGTACTCCCGTTCGGACCCGCCGCCTGCCGTAAGTTCTTCAATCTTTTCTCCCTTCTGACTTCATCTTGGTTCTGTCTTGTTGTATCGAACAGTCGGCCTCTTGCTTTTTGAAACAGATCTATATGTCTGAGGCGACCCCCCCCCCCCCCCCCCCCCCCCCCCCCCCCCCCCCCCCCCCCCCCCCCCCCCCCCCCCCCCCCCCCCCCCCCCCCCCCCCCCCCCCCCCCCCCCCCCCCCCCCCCCCCCCCCCCCCCCCCCCCCCCCCCCCCCCCCCCCCCCCCCCCCCCCCCCCCCCCCCCCCCCCCCCCCCCCCCCCCCCCCCCCCCCCCCCCCCCCCCCCCCCCCCCCCCCCCCCCCCCCCCCCCCCCCCCCCCCCCCCCCCCCCCCCCCCCCCCCCCCCCCCCCCCCCCCCCCCCCCCCCCCCCCCCCCCCCCCCCCCCCCCCCCCCCCCCCCCCCCCCCCCCCCCCCCCCCCCCCCCCCCCCCCCCCCCCCCCCCCCCCCCCCCCCCCCCCCCCCCCCCCCCCCCCCCCCCCCCCCCCCCCCCCCCCCCCCCCCCCCCCCCCCCCCCCCCCCCCCCCCCCCCCCCCCCCCCCCCCCCCCCCCCCCCCCCCCCCCCCCCCCCCCCCCCCCCCCCCCCCCCCCCCCCCCCCCCCCCCCCCCCCCCCCCCCCCCCCCCCCCCCCCCCCCCCCCCCCCCCCCCCCCCCCCCCCCCCCCCCCCCCCCCCCCCCCCCCCCCCCCCCCCCCCCCCCCCCCCCCCCCCCCCCCCCCCCCCCCCCCCCCCCCCCCCCCCCCCCCCCCCCCCCCCCCCCCCCCCCCCCCCCCCCCCCCCCCCCCCCCCCCCCCCCCCCCCCCCCCCCCCCCCCCCCCCCCCCCCCCCCCCCCCCCCCCCCCCCCCCCCCCCCCCCCCCCCCCCCCCCCCCCCCCCCCCCCCCCCCCCCCCCCCCCCCCCCCCCCCTTGACAAACTTTGTTAACTTTGCGCAATTCCACCCGCGGGGTGTATTTCAAACTCTGTTGAATGCTGGCCAAGGGCCTTTTGATATGTAAATATTTTTGCCGAGTTCTATCTTTCCTTGCTTTCTGCTCCTTGGCTTTTTTCCTTTGCCGCCTTCCCTGGGCTGTCGTCTTGCCAACCTAACAGCCGCTCTGCGGACTGCGGCTGGGTCAAGTACTTGGCCGCTTTGGGAGGGTAAGTACTTAGCCGATTAGAGTTTTTTAGCAAGTTAAGTAGAAGCCGGCCGGCCGGCTGCTCAGCAGCCGGTCGGTGAAGCGGGAAGCCGGCTTGAACTATGTGCATGCTTTGGGTCCTTAGCCATTTTTCATGCGGACACCCTTTCTGCCTTAACTCCTGCCCACCGGACAGTCGCTCTGCGAGCTGCGGCTTCTGGCAGGAGAAGGCTTAGGTGCCAACACACTACTTGTCCGGCTGCAGGAAGCACCGCATAGTTCAAGGCGGCTAGCCCCCGGGCCGACTGGTCGGACCCGGTGCCAGGCGGAATAATGAAATAACACATTCATAGGCATAATATTTATCATATAGATAAAAGAGGGCAGTCCCCGAGCTCTTCTCGGGGGACCCAGAGTCTTCATACTTAATACAAAAGGTAGCGTGGTACATACTGCATCAACTGTAAAATCTCCGAAGGAGATTTGCATTCCATGGCCGCTCTGTCTCCTTGCCGGAGTCGTCTCTTTTGCGTGCTCTGGGCTTCTGAGCATCGATCAGGTAGTAGGAGTCATTTCCCAACACCTTGCTGATGATGAAGGGGCCTTCCCAAGGTGTCGAGAGTTTGTGCTGGCCGGCTGTTCGCTGGATCAGCCGGAGCACAAGGTCTCCCTCTTGGAAGGATCTTGGCTTGACCTTCCGATTGTAGTATCGGCATAGACTCTGCTGGTAGATGGTGGACCGACTGAGTGCCAACAGCCGGCCCTCTTCCAGCAGATCGACGCCGTCTTCTCGTGCTTCTTTGGCCTCCTCTTCGGTGTACATGGTGACTCGAGGGGAGTCGAATTCTATGTCCGTCGGGATGACGGCTTCGACACCGTAGACGAGGAAGAAAGGCGTGAAGCCGGTTGACTTGTTTGGAGTTGTGCGCAGGCTCCAGAGGACGGCCGGCAGCTCATCGAGCCAATAGCCGGCCGAACGCTCCAGAGGCTCGATGGAACCATCAAAGTGCATCCGTCAATGGGTGGAGTCCGGCGTTGGCGGCAGGTACTGGGTCTCGGCCCAGTCGACGAGGAAGTCGGCCAGTGCTTGGGACTTGATGGTGGTGCGAGGTTGGTAGTAGATGGTGTAGGGGGCCAAATCTATGGCCCATTTGGCCACTCGGCCTGAAGCATCTCAGCTTCCAATGATCTTGGCAAGTGGAGCAGTGCAGACCACAGTGATTGGGTGCTCTTGAAAGTATGGCTTCAGCTTCTTGGCGGCGAAATGCACGCCGTAGCACATCTTCTGATAATGGGGGTAGTTCTGCTTGGAGGCGGACAATACTGCAACGAGCTGGCCCAGGAGCGTGACCGGCTGGTCAAGCAGCTGACGGAGCAGGCGGAGCTTCTCAAGAAGGCCCAGAAGAAGGCGGAGGTTAAGGAGTCCAATCTCCTTGCCGAGTTTGAGACCGAACGCTCCGCCTGGACCGACAAGGAGGCGTTGCTGACTGCCGGCTTCGGCAAGATTGAAGACATGGTTGACGGTAAGCTTCCTTCTTTCTTCTTTCTTTGGGCTGCCGGCTGCTGATCGGGCCGGCTTCTAGCCTCTGACTTCTGGCTCTTTTGCTATCTATTTGAGCAGACTTCTTCCCCGGTCACTCTGGCGCTGCCAATCAGGCCATTGAGGCTGACCGCGAAGAGCGGAGGGCGAAAGGTGCGCAGATCGCTGCCAACGCCCCCCGGACCCTCAGCGAACAGCTTCTCAGCATCCAGGCCCGTCTTCGGCCGGCTCATCGGATGCTGCGCCGTCTTCAGCGTGTCGGGGCGCAGGCCATCTCTGCCCTGTGGCCAGACATGCCGGCACCACGCACTCCCAGTCGGACTGCCGACTGGCTGGAAGTGGCGGCCGGCCATCTTAAGGCCTGGAAGGGCTCCTCGGCCTGGGCTGGAGCACGCCGGGCCTTGGAGTTCGTCAAGGCGTGGTACCCTGGGCTAAATCTAGCCCAGTTGACCACGTTTCGACAGGAGGCCCAGGAGGAGCTGGTGGCGGTGGAGGGTGAACTTGTCAAACGGGCGGCGGCGATCGCCGAGTACACCAACACCAGCATCTTCATCCCGGAGCTAACTGAGAACGGTGCTGAGGCGCCACCAGAGTGGTTCGGGCTGAACCCGGAGGATGGCGAGGACTCGGCCGAAGTGATCGACTCCAGCAACGAGGGAGAAGACGAGGCGGACGAGGAAAGTGAAGAGGAAGCGCCTGAGGTTGAAGCGGACGGCCAGCCTCAGCTCGACCGCGCCTCCAGCAACGAGCCATGCCCGAGCGAGCCGACTGCTGCTGAAGGCAACCAAGCGAAGACTGACCAGCCGGCCGCTCCACCAACCGGCATCACCGACTCCACCGTTCCGCCAAACCCGTCTGCTGCTCCCTAGGCTGCCAATTTATCTTTTGTTTTACCTGCTTATCAGTCTTGACAAACTTTGTTAACTTTGCGCAATTCCACCCGCGGGGTGTATTTCAAACTCTGTTGAATGCTGGCCAAGGGCCTTTTGATATGTAAATATTTTTGCCGCCCCCCCCCCCCCCCCCCCCCCCCCCCCCCCCCCCCCCCCCCCCCCCCCCCCCCCCCCCCCCCCCCCCCCCCCCCCCCCCCCCCCCCCCCCCCCCCCCCCCCCCCCCCCCCCCCCCCCCCCCCCCCCCCCCCCCCCCCCCCCCCCCCCCCCCCCCCCCCCCCCCCCCCCCCCCCCCCCCCCCCCCCCCCCCCCCCCCCCCCCCCCCCCCCCCCCCCCCCCCCCCCCCCCCCCCCCCCCCCCCCCCCCCCCCCCCCCCCCCCCCCCCCCCCCCCCCCCCCCCCCCCCCCCCCCCCCCCCCCCCCCCCCCCCCCCCCCCCCCCCCCCCCCCCCCCCCCCCCCCCCCCCCCCCCCCCCCCCCCCCCCCCCCCCCCCCCCCCCCCCCCCCCCCCCCCCCCCCCCCCCCCCCCCCCCCCCCCCCCCCCCCCCCCCCCCCCCCCCCCCCCCCCCCCCCCCCCCCCCCCCCCCCCCCCCCCCCCCCCCCCCCCCCCCCCCCCCCCCCCCCCCCCCCCCCCCCCCCCCCCCCCCCCCCCCCCCCCCCCCCCCCCCCCCCCCCCCCCCCCCCCCCCCCCCCCCCCCCCCCCCCCCCCCCCCTCTTGAGCTGGAGAAAAGCTTCATCCGCCTTGTCGTTCCACTCGAAAAAAGTGGTCTTCTTCATGAGCTGGTACAGGGGAAGAGCCTTCTCGCCCAGCCGACTAATGAAACGGCTGATGGATGCCAAGCATCCGGTGAATTTTTGCACGTCCAGCAGTCGGGTGGGCACCTCCATCCTCTCGATGGCCTTGATCTTCACAGGGTTGCACTCTATGCCGCGCTCTGAGACCAGGAAGCCAAGAAGCTGGCCGGCTGGTACTCCAAAGATGCATTTCTCCGGGTTGAGCTTGATTTGAAATCGGCGCAAGTTCTCAAAGGTTTCCTTGAGGTCTTCTAGCAGCGTGCCCCGCTTCTCCGTCTTCACCACAACGTCGTCCACATAGACATGGGCGTTTTTGCTGAGTTGCTTGAGGAGACACTTCTGCATGCAACGTTGAAATGTGGCGCCGGCATTCCTCAAGCCGAACGTCATGGTCAAGTAGCAGAAGGCTCCGAATGGTGTGATGAAGGCGGTCTTCAGCCTGTTGGCCGGGTTCAGCTTGATCTGATGGTACCCTGAATATGCATCCAAAAAACTCAACAGCTCGCATCTGGCTGTGGAGTCTATCACTTGGTCAATTCTTGGCAGGGCAAAGGGATCTTTGCGGCAAGCTTTGTTGAGGCTGGTATAATCGATACACATGCGCCACTGCTTATTCTTCTTCAGTACAAGGACTGGGTTGGCTAACCATTCTGTAAAGAACACTTCCATGATGAAGCCGGCTGCTAGAAGCCGGGCTATCTCTTCTCCAACAACTCTTCTCTTCTCTTCTGACAGGCGGCGCAAGGGCTGCCTGACTGGCTTGGCATCAGATCGGACATGTAGCTTGTGCTCAGCGAAATCCGTCGGAACACCCGGCATGTCCTTGGGAGACCATGCAAAGATGTCCCGATTCTCACGGAGGAAATCGACGAGCTCGCTTTCCTATTTGCTGTCAAGGTTCGCACCTATGACAGCGTGCCTCTCCGGGTGCTCCGGGTCCAAGGGTATCTTCTTTGTTTCCTTTGCCGGCTTGAACGAGCCCTCAACTTCCGACTCCTTGGGGTTGGGTGACATTTCCGGCTGCTTGCCTGCCATTGCCACAACCCGGTCAAGGAGCCGCTTCTCTGCCGCGATCACGAGGGACTCGGCTAGCCGACTGCTGTCTGCTGCGCAGGCGGATGACTTCTTGTAGTCCCCTGCTATGGTCAGGATTCCCTTGGAGCTCGGCATCTTCATCTTGAGGTAAGCGTAGTGGGGGACCGCCATGAATTTGGCCAGAGTAGGCCGGCCAAGCAGTGCATGATAGGGGCTCTCAAGGTCCACCACTTCAAACCATACTGACTCTCGGCGGAAGTGATTTTTGTCTCCGAAGAGAACATCTATCTGTGTCTTGCCGATTGGTGAGCAGGAAAGGCCAGGAACTATGCCATGGAATACAGTCCGACTGGGCTGAAGCTGCCTCTGTTTGATTCCTAACTTCTCCATAGTGTCTCGGTACAGGATGTTGATGCTCTATCTGTGTCTTGCCGATCGGTGAGCAGGAAAGGCCAGGAACTATGCCATGGAATACAGTCCGACTGGGCTGAAGCTGCCTCTGTTTGATTCCTAACTTCTCCATAGTGTCTCGGTACAGGATGTTGATGCTGCTGCCGCCATCTATCAGAACTCGGGAGAAGCGAGCAGCTCGCCTCTCTGTTGCGAAGGTGGCATCTAGGACCAAGGCATAAGAACCGGGAGAGGGCATCACCTCCGGGTGGTCAGCTCTGCTCCAACTGATAGGCTTCTCGGACCAATGCATGAACTCGGGGGTCTCTGATGCTACGGCATTTACTTCTTGTTGCCGTTGCCGTCTGCTGTGCTTATCGTCGGCCACGCTGGTGAACACGACATAAGCTCCGTGCTCTTCAGGGTACTCGTCTTGTATGGCACCGACTGGCCGAACCACCGGCTGCTGGGGAGGAGGAGGAGGCGGCGGCCCAGCAGGCAGAGGAGGCAGGAGTTTGTCGCCCTTGGTGATCCTGGTGAGCCAGTGGCACTTCCGAGTGGTGTGGTTGGACGGCTTCGCGCCGCTGTGGAACTTGCAGGGTGCATCAAGAGTCTGCTCGTACGAGAAGGCGGGTAACCAGTTGGGCTTGCCGCCCTTCTGACGCTTGGGTAGTGGCTGCCCTTCCGGCTGCTGATCTTCGACTATCGCCACCTGCCGGCTCGTGGAAGCCGGCTGCGTGGCCTTGCGCTTGTTGTCATTCGGCTGCTGACGCCGACTGGTATCACCAGCCGGAGTCCGAGGAGCTTGGGGTGCCACCTTGCCAGATGCATCAACTTGGATCTCCGCCTTCATGGAGGAGTCGGCCATGGCGTACTTGTCTGCTATGATCAGCAGTTCGTCGAGGGTCGCCGGCTCATCGCAGAGGAGCCGGTGCTTGAGGAGGGTGCCCTCTCGGCACCCGGCAGTGAAGTACTCGATGTCCTGCACCTCGTGCACGCCCTCACAGGAGTTGCGCAGCTCGGCCCAGCATGTGAGGTAGTCGCGAGTCGACTCGTTGGGGCCTTGGACGCACAAGGAGAGCTGGCGAGGCTTGGGCGGCCACTTGTACGTGCTGGTGAAGTTGCGGATGAAGGCCTCGGTGAAATCAACCCAGCTGTTGATGCTGTGGGGCTGGGGGGGGGGGGGGGGGGGGGGGGGGGGGGGGGGGGGGGGGGGGGGGGGGGGGGGGGGGGGGGGGGGGGGGGGGGGGGGGGGGGGGGGGGGGGGGGGGGGGGGGGGGGGGGGGGGGGGGGGGGGGGGGGGGGGGGGGGGGGGGGGGGGGGGGGGGGGGGGGGGGGGGGGGGGGGGGGGGGGGGGGGGGGGGGGGGGGGGGGGGGGGGGGGGGGGGGGGGGGGGGGGGGGGGGGGGGGGGGGGGGGGGGGGGGGGGGGGGGGGGGGGGGGGGGGGGGGGGGGGGGGGGGGGGGGGGGGGGGGGGGGGGGGGGGGGGGGGGGGGGGGGGGGGGGGGGGGGGGGGGGGGGGGGGGGGGGGGGGGGGGGGGGGGGGGGGGGGGGGGGGGGGGGGGGGGGGGGGGGGGGGGGGGGGGGGGGGGGGGGGGGGGGGGGGGGGGGGGGGGGGGGGGGGGGGGGGGGGGGGGGGGGGGGGGGGGGGGGGGGGGGGGGGGGGGGGGGGGGGGGGGGGGGGGGGGGGGGGGGGGGGGGGGGGGGGGGGGGGGGGGGGGGGGGGGGGGGGGGGGGGGGGGGGGGGGGGGGGGGGGGGGGGGGGGGGGGGGGGGGGGGGGGGGGGGGGGGGGGGGGGGGGGGGGGGGGGGGGGGGGGGGGGGGGGGGGGGGGGGGGGGGGGGGGGGGGGGGGGGGGGGGGGGGGGGGGGGGGGGGGGGGGGGGGGGGGGGGGGGGGGGGGGGGGGGGGGGGGGGGGGGGGGGGGGGGGGGGGGGGGGGGGGGGGGGGGGGGGGGGGGGGGGGGGGGGGGGGGGGGGGGGGGGGGGGGGGGGGGGGGGGGGGGGGGGGGGGGGGGGGGGGGGGGGGGGGGGGGGGGGGGGGGGGGGGGGGGGGGGGGGGGGGGGGGGGGGGGGGGGGGGGGGGGGGGGGGGGGGGGGGGGGGGGGGGGGGGGGGGGGGGGGGGGGGGGGGGGGGGGGGGGGGGGGGGGGGGGGGGGGGGGGGGGGGGGGGGGGGGGGGGGGGGGGGGGGGGGGGGGGGGGGGGGGGGGGGGGGGGGGGGGGGGGGGGGGGGGGGGGGGGGGGGGGGGGGGGGGGGGGGGGGGGGGGGGGGGGGGGGGGGGGGGGGGGGGGGGGGGGGGGGGGGGGGGGGGGGGGGGGGGGGGGGGGGGGGGGGGGGGGGGGGGGGGGGGGGGGGGGGGGGGGGGGGGGGGGGGGGGGGGGGGGGGGGGGGGGGGGGGGGGGGGGGGGGGGGGGGGGGGGGGGGGGGGGGGGGGGGGGGGGGGGGGGGGGGGGGGGGGGGGGGGGGGGGGGGGGGGGGGGGGGGGGGGGGGGGGGGGGGGGGGGGGGGGGGGGGGGGGGGGGGGGGGGGGGGGGGGGGGGGGGGGGGGGGGGGGGGGGGGGGGGGGGGGGGGGGGGGGGGGGGGGGGGGGGGGGGGGGGGGGGGGGGGGGGGGGGGGGGGGGGGGGGGGGGGGGGGGGGGGGGGGGGGGGGGGGGGGGGGGGGGGGGGGGGGGGGGGGGGGGGGGGGGGGGGGGGGGGGGGGGGGGGGGGGGGGGGGGGGGGGGGGGGGGGGGGGGGGGGGGGGGGGGGGGGGGGGGGGGGGGGGGGGGGGGGGGGGGGGGGGGGGGGGGGGAAGAACCAAACCGTCGACTGTCCGGACGCGGAAGCCCTTGCAGCTTTCAAACACAACGTCCGGGATGAATGGCTGGCCCACCACCTGTCGGGTGGTAGGTGCGACATATGCCAACGGGTGGCTTATCATTGTGGGAGCTAGTAAGACATCGCCGGTGCCTGGAAACGGGATGTGGCGAAGACATGCACGCCGGCGAATCTTACCCAGGTTCGGGGCTCTCCGTGGAGATAACACCCCTAGTCCTGCTCTGCGGGGTCTCCGCATGATCACTAGACCAACACAAGTAGCTAGAAGGGGCTCCTTGAGCTGTTTGTCTAGAGGAAGAAGAAGGGCAAGGCTAGCTCTCCTTTTCTCTCTAGGTGGTGTCTAAAACTCTAAGAGATCAACCCTTAGCATGGGTGCTCTGGGGGTTTATATAGGCCTACCCCTCAGGGGTACAATGGTAATACGGCTGGACGCGGGTCCTAGCCGTCAGTGTCTGTATTCGCCGGCTTCTCCGCCGACCGCTGGGGCCCGCCGACTGGTGGGTCCTGCCGGCTGCTGGCCTCTTGGCCGACAGGCCGGCGCCACTGCCTAGGGGTCTTATCGGTGAACGCCGGCTAATAGTCACTGCAAGGAGCCTAAAAAAGAAGCAGCTGCAGCTTCAAGTTGACCAAGATCTGCTCAATGATAGATGGACCGAAGTCCTAGCCGCCGAAGAATACGGCCTCAACGGCGTAGCCAAAAATTACCCGGGGCGCAAATTGTTACCTCAGTTCGATGACGAGGCGTTGGAGCCCATACCATCATCGCACAACACGGCCGACCGACCGCCACGTGGTCAGGATAAAGCGGCAACTCAAACCGAACACCAGACCGCCCTCCTCACCGTAAAGGCAAGAATAAAACAGCTCGGGGTTGTACATACGACCGACGACAGGACTTGGACAGTAGAGCAAGACACACAAGATCGATCTATGGATCGCGAGGATGTGCCTTGACACGCGACGACAGCTATCTATTTGGACGTGACAAACTTAGCCACGCCCGGGCTGAAAACTACAAACAGACTCCATCAAGGTACGTCGCAGTGTGGCCCAGTATAGAGGCGCCACACACCCTCTTTGCTTCACAGAAGAAGTAATTGAGCATTAATTCCCAGACAGGTTTAAACCCATGAATATCGAATCATACGATGGAACAACGGATCCCGCGGTATGGATTGAGGACTTCCTCCTCCATATCCACATGGCCCGCAGAGATGACCTTCATGCCATCAAATACCTACCACTAAAACTCAAAGGACCAGCTCAGTACTGGTTAAAAAGTCTGCCGGAAAATTCTATTGGCAGCTGGGAAGATTTGGAAGACGCCTTTCGCGACAACTTCCAAGGAACATATGTCCGGCCACTGGATGCCGACGACTTAAGCCAGATTGTCCAGCAGCCCAGAGAGTCAGTCAGGAAGCTCTGGACAAGGTTCTTAGTTAAAGGGGGGGGGGGGGGGGGGGGGGGGGGGGGGGGGGGGGGGGGGGGGGGGGGGGGGGGGGGGGGGGGGGGGGGGGGGGGGGGGGGGGGGGGGGGGGGGGGGGGGGGGGGGGGGGGGGGGGGGGGGGGGGGGGGGGGGGGGGGGGGGGGGGGGGGGGGGGGGGGGGGGGGGGGGGGGGGGGGGGGGGGGGGGGGGGGGGGGGGGGGGGGGGGGGGGGGGGGGGGGGGGGGGGGGGGGGGGGGGGGGGGGGGGGGGGGGGGGGGGGTAGACGCCTCTGGAAAAGTGATGGCGCCGGCTCCCAAGACGCCTGCTGGAGAATCAAGCCGACGCCCGTATCAAAGCGACCATAAGTGCAAGGCCCCTATGCCGTCTTCCACAAGCCGGCAGGTGGCCACAGTCGAAGACGAGCAACCTGAGGCGCGGCCGGCACCCAAGAAGCAGAAGGGCGGCAGGCCGGCTGGGCAGCCGGATTTCTCCTACGAGCAAACCCTCGATGCCCCCTGCAAGTTCCACAGCGGCGCAAAGCCGTCCAACCACACAACTCGGAAGTGCCATTGGCTCACACGAATCTCCAAGGGCGAGGGGTTGTTGCCGCCTCCTGCCCCACAGCAGCCGGCCGCTCGGCCAGCAGTCGGAGCCATCCAAGACGAGTTCCCCGATGAACATGCCGCCTATGTCATCTTTACAAGCCAGATAGAAGACCGGCACAGCCGGCGCCGACAACAGCAAGAAGTCAACGCGGTCGCCTCCAACAACCTCGAGTTTATGCACTGGACGGAGAAGCCCATCAGCTGGAGCCAGGCTGATCACCCAGAGGTGATGCCGTCTCGTGGCTCCTTTGCATTGGTTTTGGACGCTAACCTCGCGACGGAAAGGCGAGCTTCGTTTCTCCCGCGTGTTGAGAGATGGCGGGAGCAACATCAACATACTGTACCGCGACACCATGGAGAAGCTCAACATCAAGCCGAAGCAGCTCATGCCAAGCCGGACTGTGTTCCATGGCATTGTGCCCGGCCTATCCTGCTCACCGATTGGCAAGATCAAGATGGATGTCCTCTTTGGGGACAAAGATCATTTCCGCTGAGAGGCAATATGGTTTGAGGTAGTGGATTTGGAAAGCCCGTACCACGCATTGCTTGGGCGACCTGCATTGGCCAAGTTTATGGCCTTGCCCCACTACGCCTACCTCAAGATGAAGATGTCGAGTTCCAAGGGCATCATCACCATAGCCGGAGACTACAAGAAGTCTTCTGAGTGTGCAGCCGCTAGCAGCCGGCTGGCCGAGTCCCTTGTGATTGCTGAAGAGAAAAAGATGCTGAATTGAGTTGTGGCCATGGCTGGCAAGCAGCCGGCCCTGTCCCCCGACCCCAAGGAATGTGATGATCAAGGTTCTTTCCAGCGGGCCAAAGAGACGAAGAAGATACATCTGGACCCGGAGCATCCGGAGAGGTACGCTGTCATGGGCACCAGCCTCGACAGCAAATAGGAAAGCGAGCTCGTCGATTTCCTCCATGAGAATCGGGACATCTTCGCATGGTCTCCCAAAGACATGCCGGGTGTCCCGACGGATTTCGCCGAGCACAAGCTACACGTCCGATCAGACGCCAAGCCGGTCAGGCAGCCCTTGCGCCGCCTGTTAGAAGAGAAGAGAAGAGTACTCAGAGAAGAAATAGCCCGGCTTCTGGCAGCCGGCTTCATTATGGAAGTGTTCTTTCCAGAATGGCTTGCCAACCCGGTCCTGGTGTTGAAGAAGAACAAGCAGTGGTGCATGTGCATTGATTACACTAGCCTCAACAAAGCCTGCCCTAAAGATCCTTTTGCTTTCCCAAGGATTGATCAAGTGATAGACTCCACAGCCGGATGCGAGCTGTTGAGTTTTTTGGTTGCATACTCAGGCTACCACCAGATAAAATTGGACCCAGCTGACCGCCTGAAGACCGCCTTCATCACCCCATTACGAGCTTTCTGTTACCTGACTATGACATTCGGCTTGAGAAATGCCGATGCCACTTTTCAGCGTTGCATGCAGAAATGCCTCCTCAAGCAACTTGGCAGAAATGCACATGTCTACGTAGACGATGTTGTGGTGAAGACGAAGAAACGCGGCACCTTGCTGGCAGACCTCAAGGAGACCTTTGAGAATTTGCGCCAGTTTCAGATCAATCTCAACCCGGAGAAATGCGTGTTCGGGGTACCAGCCGGCCAGCTTTTAGGCTTCCTGGTCTCCGAACGCGACATCGAGTGCAACCCAGTCAAGATTAAGGCCATAGAGAGAATGAAGATTCCCAACAAGCTGCGAGACGTCCAAAAGTTCACCGGATGCCTGGCATCTTTGAACCGCTTCATCCGCCGACTCGGAGAGAAAGCTCTACCCCTCTACCGACTCATGAAGAAGTCCACTCACTTCGAGTGGAATGACCAGACGGACCAAGCTTTCCATGAGCTAAAGAAGATGTTGTCCACGCCGCCTGTCTTGGCGGCCCCAACTGAGAATGATCCCATGTTCCTCTACATCGCCGCCACCAGCTGGGTGGTCAGCACAGTTATCATGGTTCAGCGTCCAGAAGAAGGCCGAGCTCAGCTAGTCTAGAGGCCGGTGTATTATTTGAGCAAAGTACTGTCCACCTTGAAGCAGAACTACCCGCACTATCAGAAGATGTGCTACGGTGTGTACTTCGCCTCCAAGAAACTCAAGCCCTACTTTCAAGAGCATCCCATCATGGTCGTATGCACTGCCCCGCTCGCCGAGATCATAGGCAGCCGGTATGCATCCGGCCGAGTGGCGAAGTGGGCCATTGCGCTGGCTCCTTACACAATCTACTACCAGCCCCGCACAACCATCAAGTCCCAAGCATTGGCCGACTTCCTCATCGACTGGGCCGAGACCCAGTACCTACCACCGGCCCCCGACTCCACCCATTGGCGGATGCACTTTGACGGATCCAAGATGCGCACCGGCTTGGGAGCCGGCATCGTCCTCACCTCTCCCAAAGGCGACAAACTCAGATACACATTGCAAATCCATTTTGCCGCTTCCAACAATGTGGCCGAGTACGAAGCACTCATACACGGGCTCCGGCTAGCCAAGGAACTCGGCATCCGCCAGATCCTGTGCTATGGAGACTTGGACTTGGTGGTCCAGCAATCATCCGGCGACTGGGACGCCAAGCACGCAAACATGGCAAGCTACCGTTTCCTCGTTCAGCGGATCAGCGGATACTTTGAAGGGTGCGAGTTCCTCCACATGCCACAGGCCGACGACGAGCAAGCAGATGCCCTGGCATGAATAGGCTCCACCCGACAAGTCATACCAACCGGCGTCGCCCTCCAACGGCTCCTCAAGCCGTCTATCAAGCCGTCTCCGGAATCCAGTTCCATCTTCGTGCTGCCTGACCCCGATGCAGTCGGATCCGACTTTGAGAAACAAGTAGGCGGCTCAGGGACTTCGACACCCGGCTCGAGGTCTTGGACACCCGGCTCGGGGACTCCGACAGCCAGCTCCGGGACTGCCATAATCAAACCCGGCCTGGGGACTGCTGCAGCCTACCCAGGGACTGCACCAACACAGCAGGCGGCGGCCGACTCCAACTCCTCACACCCCAGCCGGGGGGGGGGGGGGGGGGGGGGGGGGGGGGGGGGGGGGGGGGGGGGGGGGGGGGGGGGGGGGGGGGGGGGGGGGGGGGGGGGGGGGGGGGGGGGGGGGGGGGGGGGGGGGGGGGGGGGGGGGGGGGGGGGGGGGGGGGGGGGGGGGGGGGGGGGGGGGGGGGGGGGGGGGGGGGGGGGGGGGGGGGGGGGGGGGGGGGGGGGGGGGGGGGGGGGGGGGGGGGGGGGGGGGGGGGGGGGGGGGGGGGGGGGGGGGGGGGGGGGGGGGGGGGGGGGGGGGGGGGGGGGGGGGGGGGGGGGGGGGGGGGGGGGGGGGGGGGGGGGGGGGGGGGGGGGGGGGGGGGGGGGGGGGGGGGGGGGGGGGGGGGGGGGGGGGGGGGGGGGGGGGGGGGGGGGGGGGGGGGGGGGGGGGGGGGGGGGGGGGGGGGGGGGGGGGGGGGGGGGGGGGGGGGGGGGGGGGGGGGGGGGGGGGGGGGGGGGGGGGGGGGGGGGGGGGGGGGGGGGGGGGGGGGGGGGGGGGGGGGGGGGGGGGGGGGGGGGGGGGGGGGGGGGGGGGGGGGGGGGGGGGGGGGGGGGGGTCAGAAGCCCAGAGCACTCAAAAGAGACGACTCTGGCAAGGAGACAGAGCGGCGCATCATCACCGACAACGGCACAAACTTTGCCAAAGGCGCCTTGGCTCGTTTTTGCGAGACACAGGGCATCCGACTGGACTTAGCGTCCGTTGCCCATCCGCAGTCAAACGGCCAAGTGAAGCGAACAGACGGCCTCATTCTGTCCGGCATCAAGCCCCGACTGGTCGAACCCCAGGAGCGTTCGGCCGGCTGTTGGCTCGATGAGCTGTCGGCCGTTCTCTGGAGCCTGCGCACAACTCCAAACAAGTCAACCGGCTTCACGCCTTTCTTCCTTGTCTACGGTGCCGAAGCCGTCATCCCGACGGACATAGAATTCGACTCCCCTCGAGTCACCATGTACATTGAAGAGGAGGCAAAAGAAGCATGAGAAGACGGTGTCGATCTGCTGGAAGAGGGCCGGCTATTGGCACTCAGCTGGTCCACCATCTACCAGCAGAGTCTACGCCGATACTACAATCGGAAGGTCAAGCCAAGATCCTTCCAAGAGGGAGACCTTGTGCTCCGGCTGATCCAGTGAACAGCCGGCCAGCACAAGCTCTCGGCACCTTGGGAAGGCCCCTTCATCATCAGCAAAGTTTTGGGCAACGACTCCTACTACCTGATCGATGCTCAGAAGCCCAGAGCACTCAAAAGAGACGACTCTGGCAAGGAGACAGAGCGGCCGTGGAATGCAAACCTCCTTCGAAGATTTTACAGTTGATGCAGTATGTACCACGCTACCTTTTGTATTAAGTACGAAGACTCCGGGTCCCCCGAGAAGAGCTCGGGGGCTACCCTCTTTTATCTATATGATAAGTATTAGGCCTATGAATGTGTTATCTAATTACTCTGCCTGGCACCGGGTCCGACCAGTCGGCCCGGGGGCTCGCCGCCTTGTACTATGTGGTGCTTCCTGCAGTCGGATAAGTAGTGTGTTGGCACCTAAACCTTCTGCTGCTAGAAGCCGTAGCTCGCAGAGCGACTGTTCGGTGGGCAGGAGTTGCAGAAAGGGTGTCCACATGAAAATGGCTAAGGACCCAAAGCACGCACATAGTCCAGGCCGGCGACCGGGGGGGGGGGGGGGGGGGGGGGGGGGGGGGGGGGGGGGGGGGGGGGGGGGGGGGGGGGGGGGGGGGGGGGGGGGGGGGGGGGGGGGGGGGGGGGGGGGGGGGGGGGGGGGGGGGGGGGGGGGGGGGGGGGGGGGGGGGGGGGGGGGGGGGGGGGGGGGGGGGGGGGGGGGGGGGGGGGGGGGGGGGGGGGGGGGGGGGGGGGGGGGGGGGGGGGGGGGGGGGGGGGGGGGGGGGGGGGGGGGGGGGGGGGGGGGGGGGGGGGGGGGGGGGGGGGGGGGGGGGGGGGGGGGGGGGGGGGGGGGGGGGGGGGGGGGGGGGGGGGGGGGGGGGGGGGGGGGGGGGGGGGGGGGGGGGGGGGGGGGGGGGGGGGGGGGGGGGGGGGGGGGGGGGGGGGGGGGGGGGGGGGGGGGGGGGGGGGGGGGGGGGGGGGGGGGGGGGGGGGGGGGGGGGGGGGGGGGGGGGGGGGGGGGGGGGGGGGGGGGGGGGGGGGGGGGGGGGGGGGGGGGGGGGGGGGGGGGGGGGGGGGGGGGGGGGGGGGGGGGGGGGGGGGGGGGGGGGGGGGGGGGGGGGGGGGGGGGGGGGGGGGGGGGGGGGGGGGGGGGGGGGGGGGGGGGGGGGGGGGGGGGGGGGGGGGGGGGGGGGGGGGGGGGGGGGGGGGGGGGGGGGGGGGGGGGGGGGGGGGGGGGGGGGGGGGGGGGGGGGGGGGGGGGGGGGGGGGGGGGGGGGGGGGGGGGGGGGGGGGGGGGGGGGGGGGGGGGGGGGGGGGGGGGGGGGGGGGGGGGGGGGGGGGGGGGGGGGGGGGGGGGGGGGGGGGGGGGGGGGGGGGGGGGGGGGGGGGGGGGGGGGGGGGGGGGGGGGGGGGGGGGGGCTTCTTCGGCCGACTGCCGAACAAGCCCGACGCGGCCCGGCGCTTCTGCGCGCTGCCTCGAGCAGGCGGCGCGGCGGTGGAACCCGCGCCATGGTCAGACGCTGGCTGGCGGCGCGGGACGATTCCCGCCTCGTCGTCCTGCGGCCAGTCATCGAAGTTGGCTCCAAGCCCGGAGCCGCCTGCTTCGCCGCCTCCTGCCTCGGTGTTATCGTCCATAGCGGCCGCCCCCAAGTCGGGGTCCTCCAAGTCATGCTCTGCCCGGTCGGGGAGAAATTGGCGATCCGCCCCCGCTGTCCCGGCCCCAGGCCGAAGGAGAGGGCTCTGCCAAGACGTGCCAACTGGTCAGAGTCGGCCAAGAAAAACTTGGTGACAAAACTAAAAGAAGAGAAGATAAAGAAAGCATACCATAGGCGGGGGATTGGCACGGGAGTACGGCTCCTTGCCAAACTGCCACTCTGCGGAGAGCTTGCAGTTCGCGAGATAGTTCACCATATGAGCCACCTCGTCATGAGGCATCTCCTTGGTGCATATCCGACTCGGATCAAGTTGGCCGCTCATTTGACTGATCAAATGAGGGCGGCTTTGAAGCCTGAACCAAGGCGTCAAACTCGGCTTCCTTGGCGCGAAGGGCGGTCTGGGTCCTACCCAGCTGCTCCCTCAGGCTGGCATTGGCCTCTGCAGATATGGCAAAGAAGAAAAAACAATAAGAAAGAAGTCGTCAGGAAAGATCCGACCCGACTGCTCAGCAGTCGGCCCGAATCTCGGGGACTACACCCAATGGGTGCGCTGACGTGCCCCCACGTGAGATAAAAGATGAAGCACTTACTCCGGCTCTCAGTTAGATCAGCAGTCTTCTGGGTCAGCTCCCGAGCCTAGGAGTTGAAGGCAGCCGCATGGAGGTTGTGGTAGTCCTGCAAGTCGGACAGAAAAGCGAACAAGAGCAAGATAAGCAATCAAAGTCTACTAAGAAGTTCCAAGCCGCCTGCTCAGCAGCCGACTCAGAACTCGGGGACTACACCCAGTGGGTGCGCTGACACGCCCCCACGGAAGAGAGCAAGATCAAGAAATAGAAAAGCGGGAAGGCTCACCCGAATGGCCGCCCGTGTCGCGAGGAACTCATCATTGTACTGCCTCGGCACGGCGGCCTGGGACTGAAGCTGATTCCGAACTTCTTGCGCTGCCACGTTCACCACGGCCGTCCCGCCACCCGGCGTCCACCCCGAGCTGGCGCTGGCTGTCTCCGGATCCTGGGTCAACGAGCTAGAGCCCGGCGCCGAAGTCGCCTTCCCCGCGCGCTGGCGTGATGACGATCGGACCACCAGGTCCGTCTTCGCAGCCGGCTCACCTCCAGCCGGCCGCACGGGCGAGGCGTCAAGTCGGCCGCCTCGGTCTGCCCCAGTCGGCGATGGCGGTGCCGCCTCCCTCTCCCGGACGGTGACGTCGTCCTCCTCCCTCTCCATCCCCGGCAGGACACCGCCGGCTTCCTCCGGCGGGGGCTCCGGGATCTCGGGCGCCGCGACACGCAAGGGGGTGACAAGCAAGGCCCCCTCCGCTGCCGCTGCGGCTGCAGCCTCCGCCTGGGCCTTGGCCGCCGCGTCGGCTTGTGCCTTCGCCGACTCCTCCGCCATCTCCTGCGCCGCCTTGGCAGCGGCCGCCCTCAGCTCCTCCGCCTCCCGCTCCTCCCGCGCCTCCCGCGCATTCCGCTCCGTTGCCGCCCGAAGCTCGGCACGAGGGTCCACGCGGCGGGTATTAGCGGATCCTCCAGACGATCCAACCACGGAGGCGGCAGCGATCCGCTCAGGAGAGAGCGGAGCCCTGTTTGATGAGACAAGACAAGGATTCAGAAATTGACAAGAAAAGAAGAAGGAATATGCAAGAGAATCTACACTTACGCCGAAACCGTTTGCGGCTGCTTCACCACCTTGCGGAAGCGAGCCGCCTTCGCGGCCGCCTCATCCTGCCTAGTCACCGTCGCCCCGCTCTTGGGGGGGGGGGGGGGGGGGGGGGGGGGGGGGGGGGGGGGGGGGGGGGGGGGGGGGGGGGGGGGGGGGGGGGGGGGGGGGGGGGGGGGGGGGGGGGGGGGGGGGGGGGGGGGGGGGGGGGGGGGGGGGGGGGGGGGGGGGGGGGGGGGGGGGGGGGGGGGGGGGGGGGGGGGGGGGGGGGGGGGGGGGGGGGGGGGGGGGGGGGGGGGGGGGGGGGGGGGGGGGGGGGGGGGGGGGGGGGGGGGGGGGGGGGGGGGGGGGGGGGGGGGGGGGGGGGGGGGGGGGGGGGGGGGGGGGGGGGGGGGGGGGGGGGGGGGGGGGGGGGGGGGGGGGGGGGGGGGGGGGGGGGGGGGGGGGGGGGGGGGGGGGGGGGGGGGGGGGGGGGGGGGGGGGGGGGGGGGGGGGGGGGGGGGGGGGGGGGGGGGGGGGGGGGGGGGGGGGGGGGGGGGGGGGGGGGGGGGGGGGGGGGGGGGGGGGGGGGGGGGGGGGGGGGGGGGGGGGGGGGGGGGGGGGGGGGGGGGGGGGGGGGGGGGGGGGGGGGGGGGGGGGGGGGGGGGGGGGGGGGGGGGGGGGGGGGGGGGGGGGGGGGGGGGGGGGGGGGGGGGGGGGGGGGGGGGGGGGGGGGGGGGGGGGGGGGGGGGGGGGGGGGGGGGGGGGGGGGGGGGGGGGGGGGGGGGGGGGGGGGGGGGGGGGGGGGGGGGGGGGGGGGGGGGGGGGGGGGGGGGGGGGGGGGGGGGGGGGGGGGGGGGGGGGGGGGGGGGGGGGGGGGGGGGGGGGGGGGGGGGGGGGGGGGGGGGGGGGGGGGGGGGGGGGGGGGGGGGGGGGGGGGGGGGGGGGGGGGGGGGGGGGGGGGGGGGGGGGGGGGGGGGGGGGGGGGGGGGGGGGGGGGGGGGGGGGGGGGGGGGGGGGGGGGGGGGGGGGGGGGGGGGGGGGGGGGGGGGGGGGGGGGGGGGGGGGGGGGGGGGGGGGGGGGGGGGGGGGGGGGGGGGGGGGGGGGGGGGGGGGGGGGGGGGGGGGGGGGGGGGGGGGGGGGGGGGGGGGGGGGGGGGGGGGGGGGGGGGGGGGGGGGGGGGGGGGGGGGGGGGGGGGGGGGGGGGGGGGGGGGGGGGGGGGGGGGGGGGGGGGGGGGGGGGGGGGGGGGGGGGGGGGGGGGGGGGGGGGGGGGGGGGGGGGGGGGGGGGGGGGGGGGGGGGGGGGGGGGGGGGGGGGGGGGGGGGGGGGGGGGGGGGGGGGGGGGGGGGGGGGGGGGGGGGGGGGGGGGGGGGGGGGGGGGGGGGGGGGGGGGGGGGGGGGGGGGGGGGGGGGGGGGGGGGGGGGGGGGGGGGGGGGGGGGGGGGGGGGGGGGGGGGGGGGGGGGGGGGGGGGGGGGGGGGGGGGGGGGGGGGGGGGGGGGGGGGGGGGGGGGGGGGGGGGGGGGGGGGGGGGGGGGGGGGGGGGGGGGGGGGGGGGGGGGGGGGGGGGGGGGGGGGGGGGGGGGGGGGGGGGGGGGGGGGGGGGGGGGGGGGGGGGGGGGGGGGGGGGGGGGGGGGGGGGGGGGGGGGGGGGGGGGGGGGGGGGGGGGGGGGGGGGGGGGGGGGGGGGGGGGGGGGGGGGGGGGGGGGGGGGGGGGGGGGGGGGGGGGGGGGGGGGGGGGGGGGGGGGGGGGGGGGGGGGGGGGGGGGGGGGGGGGGGGGGGGGGGGGGGGGGGGGGGGGGGGGGGGGGGGGGGGGGGGGGGGGGGGGGGGGGGGGGGGGGGGGGGGGGGGGGGGGGGGGGGGGGGGGGGGGGGGGGGGGGGGGGGGGGGGGGGGGGGGGGGGGGGGGGGGGGGGGGGGGGGGGGGGGGGGGGGGGGGGGGGGGGGGGGGGGGGGGGGGGGGGGGGGGGGGGGGGGGGGGGGGGGGGGGGGGGGGGGGGGGGGGGGGGGGGGGGGGGGGGGGGGGGGGGGGGGGGGGGGGGGGGGGGGGGGGGGGGGGGGGGGGGGGGGGGGGGGGGGGGGGGGGGGGGGGGGGGGGGGGGGGGGGGGGGGGGGGGGGGGGGGGGGGGGGGGGGGGGGGGGGGGGGGGGGGGGGGGGGGGGGGGGGGGGGGGGGGGGGGGGGGGGGGGGGGGGGGGGGGGGGGGGGGGGGGGGGGGGGGGGGGGGGGGGGGGGGGGGGGGGGGGGGGGGGGGGGGGGGGGGGGGGGGGGGGGGGGGGGGGGGGGGGGGGGGGGGGGGGGGGGGGGGGGGGGGGGGGGGGGGGGGGGGGGGGGGGGGGGGGGGGGGGGGGGGGGGGGGGGGGGGGGGGGGGGGGGGGGGGGGGGGGGGGGGGGGGGGGGGGGGGGGGGGGGGGGGGGGGGGGGGGGGGGGGGGGGGGGGGGGGGGGGGGGGGGGGGGGGGGGGGGGGGGGGGGGGGGGGGGGGGGGGGGGGGGGGGGGGGGGGGGGGGGGGGGGGGGGGGGGGGGGGGGGGGGGGGGGGGGGGGGGGGGGGGGGGGGGGGGGGGGGGGGGGGGGGGGGGGGGGGGGGGGGGGGGGGGGGGGGGGGGGGGGGGGGGGGGGGGGGGGGGGGGGGGGGGGGGGGGGGGGGGGGGGGGGGGGGGGGGGGGGGGGGGGGGGGGGGGGGGGGGGGGGGGGGGGGGGGGGGGGGGGGGGGGGGGGGGGGGGGGGGGGGGGGGGGGGGGGGGGGGGGGGGGGGGGGGGGGGGGGGGGGGGGGGGGGGGGGGGGGGGGGGGGGGGGGGGGGGGGGGGGGGGGGGGGGGGGGGGGGGGGGGGGGGGGGGGGGGGGGGGGGGGGGGGGGGGGGGGGGGGGGGGGGGGGGGGGGGGGGGGGGGGGGGGGGGGGGGGGGGGGGGGGGGGGGGGGGGGGGGGGGGGGGGGGGGGGGGGGGGGGGGGGGGGGGGGGGGGGGGGGGGGGGGGGGGGGGGGGGGGGGGGGGGGGGGGGGGGGGGGGGGGGGGGGGGGGGGGGGGGGGGGGGGGGGGGGGGGGGGGGGGGGGGGGGGGGGGGGGGGGGGGGGGGGGGGGGGGGGGGGGGGGGGGGGGGGGGGGGGGGGGGGGGGGGGGGGGGGGGGGGGGGGGGGGGGGGGGGGGGGGGGGGGGGGGGGGGGGGGGGGGGGGGGGGGGGGGGGGGGGGGGGGGGGGGGGGGGGGGGGGGGGGGGGGGGGGGGGGGGGGGGGGGGGGGGGGGGGGGGGGGGGGGGGGGGGGGGGGGGGGGGGGGGGGGGGGGGGGGGGGGGGGGGGGGGGGGGGGGGGGGCTGGGAGTCGGTCCTCTTGTGGCCGGCTTCTTGGAGTCGGCCATCTTGTGGCTCTCTTTGGGAGGGTTTTTAGGGCCGGGCCGTCTTCCAGTAGTCAGTCTGTGAGACAGCCGACCAGGGGAAGGCGGCCCTGTGCTTTGGGTGCTTGAAGGCTCGATCGGCCTGATAATTTTCTGAAGAGCCAAGGGGAGTCGGTTTGGCTATCTGTGGCAATTTACTCTGACAGTAGTCCCTGAAGCTGGTTGGGCTTCGAGGCTGAAAGGAGGACGAAAATCTCAATCAGCTTCCTATCTTGAAGAGCCAGCAGCTAGGAGCCGGCTTTGATCAGGTGCGCCGTCTTGGCGAAGTTTTGAAGTCTGATGGAGGGAGCCAGCTGGTGCGCATGCCGGGTTGCGGGCCGGCCGCTTGCCGCCCGCGCGCCACGTGGCACCCTCCGGCTGGAAGAGCCTGCCAGCCCACGCGCGTGACGGGACGCCGCCGCAGGCCCGGGCCCGCCACTTCCACGCCTAGGCCTAGGTGTGGATCTTCTGTGGCCCAAAACGGGTAGTTCGCCTTCCAACGGCAGTTTCCGCACGCCGTTATGGCGCAATAATCGTGGGACGTGGGGGAGTGGGCGCAGTTAATCCCACGTCCCCCCACGCCTCGCCTCCTCGGCTTCGCCGCACGAGGCTATAAATAGGGGGAGCGGCAGACGCTCGCACGCTCATCCTCGCTCCGCCATCTTCTTCTTCCTCCTCTCCGTTGCTGCAGCCCCTCGCTGCCGCGCCGTCCCTCTAGCCTTCGCACTACCCCGCAGCTTCACCGCCGCGGGGCCGTGGTTTCGCCGTCGCCGCGCCCTTCTCATCGGCTTCTTGCCCTCATGTTGCGCGGCGGAGACTGGGACGGCTCCAACGTCCACGCGGACCACATCGAATTCCTCCGCAAGACGCGGCGGTTGCCCGGCGAGGAACATGTGCGGGTCCGTCTTGCGCCGGCGAGGGAGATCTTGCCGGCGCTGGAGGAGGGCGAGTGGGTAATCTTCCGCTCGCACTTCCTGCGTGGCCTTGGCCTGCTTGCGAGTGGCTTCTTCCGCACCTTCCTCGAATTCTACCAGCTCCAGCCGCACCACCTCACTCCAAACACGGTGGTGCTGCTGTCTGCCTTCGTCACTTGGTGCGAGGGCTTCCTGGCGTCCTTCCCACCCTCGAGCTCTGGGGGGAATTCTTCCAGTCCAAGCTCGGCACCGCCATGCAGGGCGTGCCGGCTCAGAGCGGCGCCTTCATCGCGGTGCGGAGGCTGGTAGCCGACAACCCCTTTCCTGCCATCACGCTGATCCAGTCGGTGAAGCTCTGGCAGAAATCCTACTTCTACGTGAAGAACATCGCCCACCCCGCAAGGCGACTTCTTCAACTTGCCGGCTTACGTAGCCGGCCCGCCGGCTGGGAGGCGGCCCCAGTGGTCCTATCGGGCCAGAACGCTGTCGCCTGCTGGAGCCGCTGCCGTCGCGCGACTCCGGGTAATGGTCCAGTCGGAGGGCCTGACCGGGCCCGACCTGTTGGCCGCCTTCGTGGTGCGCCGGGTGCTCCCGCTCCAAGATCGCCCTCATATGATATGTCAAATGAGCGGCCAACTCGATCCGAGTCGGATGTGCACCAGGGAGATGCCTCATGCCGAGGTAGCTCTCATGGTGAACTACCTCGCGAACTGCAAGCTCACCGACGAGTGGCAGTTTGGCAAGGAGCCGTACTCCCGTGCCCATCCCCCGCCTATGGTAAGCTTTCTTTATCTTCTCTTCTTTACTTTTGTCACCAAGTTTCTCTTGGCCGACTCTGACCGGTCGGTTTGTCTTGGCAGAGCCCCCTCCTTCGACCGGCAGCCGGGGCAGCGGGGGTGGAGCGCCAATATCTCCCTGACCGGGCGACGCACGATTTGGACGACCCCGACTTGGGGGTGGCCGCTCGGGTCTTGCCGGTGGCTGGTTACTGTAGCCTCGCCCCTGATGACGAGGGCTTTGTCGAGGTAAGCATGGCTACAGTGCCGCCGCCTGGGGGCTCTCTCTGTAGCCTTACCTCGTCTTGTTTCCTTAATGATGTGCATACTTCGAGGGAGTGAGGTAGCCGGCTATTGGGAGCCGGCTACGCCTCAGGCCGACTGGGGGAGGCTTGGCCGTCTTCAAGCATCTCTCTGGCTGAAAGGGGCCGCCGCCTGCGGGCCGTACTGACAGCTTGTCGTGGGTGGCGTCATGGTCAACATGGGAACAGTGTCGCGCCGGACAGGGGATGGCCAACCCGTACGGCGCACTGTGGCCATGCATGCTCCCGGATTCGGGGGTGGCAGGCTGTACTGTAGCCACGCCCCGTCTCATCACCGTTATGTGGGTGCAGCCCTTGAGGGTGCGATCTTGGCCGCTTGCCGGGAGCCGGTCTTCTTGTGGCCGGCTTCTGGGAGTCGGTCCTCTTGTGGCCGGCTTCTTGGAGTCGGCCATCTTGTGGCTCTCTTTGGGAGGGTTTGGGGGGGGGGGGGGGGGGGGGGGGGGGGGGGGGGGGGGGGGGGGGGGGGGGGGGGGGGGGGGGGGGGGGGGGGGGGGGGGGGGGGGGGGGGGGGGGGGGGGGGGGGGGGGGGGGGGGGGGGGGGGGGGGGGGGGGGGGGGGGGGGGGGGGGGGGGGGGGGGGGGGGGGGGGGGGGGGGGGGGGGGGGGGGGGGGGGGGGGGGGGGGGGGGGGGGGGGGGGGGGGGGGGGGGGGGGGGGGGGGGGGGGGGGGGGGGGGGGGGGGGGGGGGGGGGGGGGGGGGGGGGGGGGGGGGGGGGGGGGGGGGGGGGGGGGGGGGGGGGGGGGGGGGGGGGGGGGGGGGGGGGGGGGGGGGGGGGGGGGGGGGGGGGGGGGGGGGGGGGGGGGGGGGGGGGGGGGGGGGGGGGGGGGGGGGGGGGGGGGGGGGGGGGGGGGGGGGGGGGGGGGGGGGGGGGGGGGGGGGGGGGGGGGGGGGGGGGGGGGGGGGGGGGGGGGGGGGGGGGGGGGGGGGGGGGGGGGGGGGGGGGGGGGGGGGGGGGGGGGGGGGGGGGGGGGGGGGGGGGGGGGGGGGGGGGGGGGGGGGGGGGGGGGGGGGGGGGGGGGGGGGGGGGGGGGGGGGGGGGGGGGGGGGGGGGGGGGGGGGGGGGGGGGGGGGGGGGGGGGGGGGGGGGGGGGGGGGGGGGGGGGGGGGGGGGGGGGGGGGGGGGGGGGGGGGGGGGGGGGGGGGGGGGGGGGGGGGGGGGGGGGGGGGGGGGGGGGGGGGGGGGGGGGGGGGGGGGGGGGGGGGGGGGGGGGGGGGGGGGGGGGGGGGGGGGGGGGGGGGGGGGGGGGGGGGGGGGGGGGGGGGGGGGGGGGGGGGGGGGGGGGGGGGGGGGGGGGGGGGGGGGGGGGGGGGGGGGGGGGGGGGGGGGGGGGGGGGGGGGGGGGGGGGGGGGGGGGGGGGGGGGGGGGGGGGGGGGGGGGGGGGGGGGGGGGGGGGGGGGGGGGGGGGGGGGGGGGGGGGGGGGGGGGGGGGGGGGGGGGGGGGGGGGGGGGGGGGGGGGGGGGGGGGGGGGGGGGGGGGGGGGGGGGGGGGGGGGGGGGGGGGGGGGGGGGGGGGGGGGGGGGGGGGGGGGGGGGGGGGGGGGGGGGGGGGGGGGGGGGGGGGGGGGGGGGGGGGGGGGGGGGGGGGGGGGGGGGGGGGGGGGGGGGGGGGGGGGGGGGGGGGGGGGGGGGGGGGGGGGGGGGGGGGGGGGGGGGGGGGGGGGGGGGGGGGGGGGGGGGGGGGGGGGGGGGGGGGGGGGGGGGGGGGGGGGGGGGGGGGGGGGGGGGGGGGGGGGGGGGGGGGGGGGGGGGGGGGGGGGGGGGGGGGGGGGGGGGGGGGGGGGGGGGGGGGGGGGGGGGGGGGGGGGGGGGGGGGGGGGGGGGGGGGGGGGGGGGGGGGGGGGGGGGGGGGGGGGGGGGGGGGGGGGGGGGGGGGGGGGGGGGGGGGGGGGGGGGGGGGGGGGGGGGGGGGGGGGGGGGGGGGGGGGGGGGGGGGGGGGGGGGGGGGGGGGGGGGGGGGGGGGGGGGGGGGGGGGGGGGGGGGGGGGGGGGGGGGGGGGGGGGGGGGGGGGGGGGGGGGGGGGGGGGGGGGGGGGGGGGGGGGGGGGGGGGGGGGGGGGGGGGGGGGGGGGGGGGGGGGGGGGGGGGGGGGGGGGGGGGGGGGGGGGGGGGGGGGGGGGGGGGGGGGGGGGGGGGGGGGGGGGGGGGGGGGGGGGGGGGGGGGGGGGGGGGGGGGGGGGGGGGGGGGGGGGGGGGGGGGGGGGGGGGGGGGGGGGGGGGGGGGGGGGGGGGGGGGGGGGGGGGGGGGGGGGGGGGGGGGGGGGGGGGGGGGGGGGGGGGGGGGGGGGGGGGGGGGGGGGGGGGGGGGGGGGGGGGGGGGGGGGGGGGGGGGGGGGGGGGGGGGGGGGGGGGGGGGGGGGGGGGGGGGGGGGGGGGGGGGGGGGGGGGGGGGGGGGGGGGGGGGGGGGGGGGGGGGGGGGGGGGGGGGGGGGGGGGGGGGGGGGGGGGGGGGGGGGGGGGGGGGGGGGGGGGGGGGGGGGGGGGGGGGGGGGGGGGGGGGGGGGGGGGGGGGGGGGGGGGGGGGGGGGGGGGGGGGGGGGGGGGGGGGGGGGGGGGGGGGGGGGGGGGGGGGGGGGGGGGGGGGGGGGGGGGGGGGGGGGGGGGGGGGGGGGGGGGGGGGGGGGGGGGGGGGGGGGGGGGGGGGGGGGGGGGGGGGGGGGGGGGGGGGGGGGGGGGGGGGGGGGGGGGGGGGGGGGGGGGGGGGGGGGGGGGGGGGGGGGGGGGGGGGGGGGGGGGGGGGGGGGGGGGGGGGGGGGGGGGGGGGGGGGGGGGGGGGGGGGGGGGGGGGGGGGGGGGGGGGGGGGGGGGGGGGGGGGGGGGGGGGGGGGGGGGGGGGGGGGGGGGGGGGGGGGGGGGGGGGGGGGGGGGGGGGGGGGGGGGGGGGGGGGGGGGGGGGGGGGGGGGGGGGGGGGGGGGGGGGGGGGGGGGGGGGGGGGGGGGGGGGGGGGGGGGGGGGGGGGGGGGGGGGGGGGGGGGGGGGGGGGGGGGGGGGGGGGGGGGGGGGGGGGGGGGGGGGGGGGGGGGGGGGGGGGGGGGGGGGGGGGGGGGGGGGGGGGGGGGGGGGGGGGGGGGGGGGGGGGGGGGGGGGGGGGGGGGGGGGGGGGGGGGGGGGGGGGGGGGGGGGGGGGGGGGGGGGGGGGGGGGGGGGGGGGGGGGGGGGGGGGGGGGGGGGGGGGGGGGGGGGGGGGGGGGGGGGGGGGGGGGGGGGGGGGGGGGGGGGGGGGGGGGGGGGGGGGGGGGGGGGGGGGGGGGGGGGGGGGGGGGGGGGGGGGGGGGGGGGGGGGGGGGGGGGGGGGGGGGGGGGGGGGGGGGGGGGGGGGGGGGGGGGGGGGGGGGGGGGGGGGGGGGGGGGGGGGGGGGGGGGGGGGGGGGGGGGGGGGGGGGGGGGGGGGGGGGGGGGGGGGGGGGGGGGGGGGGGGGGGGGGGGGGGGGGGGGGGGGGGGGGGGGGGGGGGGGGGGGGGGGGGGGGGGGGGGGGGGGGGGGGGGGGGGGGGGGGGGGGGGGGGGGGGGGGGGGGGGGGGGGGGGGGGGGGGGGGGGGGGGGGGGGGGGGGGGGGGGGGGGGGGGGGGGGGGGGGGGGGGGGGGGGGGGGGGGGGGGGGGGGGGGGGGGGGGGGGGGGGGGGGGGGGGGGGGGGGGGGGGGGGGGGGGGGGGGGGGGGGGGGGGGGGGGGGGGGGGGGGGGGGGGGGGGGGGGGGGGGGGGGGGGGGGGGGGGGGGGGGGGGGGGGGGGGGGGGGGGGGGGGGGGGGGGGGGGGGGGGGGGGGGGGGGGGGGGGGGGGGGGGGGGGGGGGGGGGGGGGGGGGGGGGGGGGGGGGGGGGGGGGGGGGGGGGGGGGGGGGGGGGGGGGGGGGGGGGGGGGGGGGGGGGGGGGGGGGGGGGGGGGGGGGGGGGGGGGGGGGGGGGGGGGGGGGGGGGGGGGGGGGGGGGGGGGGGGGGGGGGGGGGGGGGGGGGGGGGGGGGGGGGGGGGGGGGGGGGGGGGGGGGGGGGGGGGGGGGGGGGGGGGGGGGGGGGGGGGGGGGGGGGGGGGGGGGGGGGGGGGGGGGGGGGGGGGGGGGGGGGGGGGGGGGGGGGGGGGGGGGGGGGGGGGGGGGGGGGGGGGGGGGGGGGGGGGGGGGGGGGGGGGGGGGGGGGGGGGGGGGGGGGGGGGGGGGGGGGGGGGGGGGGGGGGGGGGGGGGGGGGGGGGGGGGGGGGGGGGGGGGGGGGGGGGGGGGGGGGGGGGGGGGGGGGGGGGGGGGGGGGGGGGGGGGGGGGGGGGGGGGGGGGGGGGGGGGGGGGGGGGGGGGGGGGGGGGGGGGGGGGGGGGGGGGGGGGGGGGGGGGGGGGGGGGGGGGGGGGGGGGGGGGGGGGGGGGGGGGGGGGGGGGGGGGGGGGGGGGGGGGGGGGGGGGGGGGGGGGGGGGGGGGGGGGGGGGGGGGGGGGGGGGGGGGGGGGGGGGGGGGGGGGGGGGGGGGGGGGGGGGGGGGGGGGGGGGGGGGGGGGGGGGGGGGGGGGGGGGGGGGGGGGGGGGGGGGGGGGGGGGGGGGGGGGGGGGGGGGGGGGGGGGGGGGGGGGGGGGGGGGGGGGGGGGGGGGGGGGGGGGGGGGGGGGGGGGGGGGGGGGGGGGGGGGGGGGGGGGGGGGGGGGGGGGGGGGGGGGGGGGGGGGGGGGGGGGGGGGGGGGGGGGGGGGGGGGGGGGGGGGGGGGGGGGGGGGGGGGGGGGGGGGGGGGGGGGGGGGGGGGGGGGGGGGGGGGGGGGGGGGGGGGGGGGGGGGGGGGGGGGGGGGGGGGGGGGGGGGGGGGGGGGGGGGGGGGGGGGGGGGGGGGGGGGGGGGGGGGGGGGGGGGGGGGGGGGGGGGGGGGGGGGGGGGGGGGGGGGGGGGGGGGGGGGGGGGGGGGGGGGGGGGGGGGGGGGGGGGGGGGGGGGGGGGGGGGGGGGGGGGGGGGGGGGGGGGGGGGGGGGGGGGGGGGGGGGGGGGGGGGGGGGGGGGGGGGGGGGGGGGGGGGGGGGGGGGGGGGGGGGGGGGGGGGGGGGGGGGGGGGGGGGGGGGGGGGGGGGGGGGGGGGGGGGGGGGGGGGGGGGGGGGGGGGGGGGGGGGGGGGGGGGGGGGGGGGGGGGGGGGGGGGGGGGGGGGGGGGGGGGGGGGGGGGGGGGGGGGGGGGGGGGGGGGGGGGGGGGGGGGGGGGGGGGGGGGGGGGGGGGGGGGGGGGGGGGGGGGGGGGGGGGGGGGGGGGGGGGGGGGGGGGGGGGGGGGGGGGGGGGGGGGGGGGGGGGGGGGGGGGGGGGGGGGGGGGGGGGGGGGGGGGGGGGGGGGGGGGGGGGGGGGGGGGGGGGGGGGGGGGGGGGGGGGGGGGGGGGGGGGGGGGGGGGGGGGGGGGGGGGGGGGGGGGGGGGGGGGGGGGGGGGGGGGGGGGGGGGGGGGGGGGGGGGGGGGGGGGGGGGGGGGGGGGGGGGGGGGGGGGGGGGGGGGGGGGGGGGGGGGGGGGGGGGGGGGGGGGGGGGGGGGGGGGGGGGGGGGGGGGGGGGGGGGGGGGGGGGGGGGGGGGGGGGGGGGGGGGGGGGGGGGGGGGGGGGGGGGGGGGGGGGGGGGGGGGGGGGGGGGGGGGGGGGGGGGGGGGGGGGGGGGGGGGGGGGGGGGGGGGGGGGGGGGGGGGGGGGGGGGGGGGGGGGGGGGGGGGGGGGGGGGGGGGGGGGGGGGGGGGGGGGGGGGGGGGGGGGGGGGGGGGGGGGGGGGGGGGGGGGGGGGGGGGGGGGGGGGGGGGGGGGGGGGGGGGGGGGGGGGGGGGGGGGGGGGGGGGGGGGGGGGGGGGGGGGGGGGGGGGGGGGGGGGGGGGGGGGGGGGGGGGGGGGGGGGGGGGGGGGGGGGGGGGGGGGGGGGGGGGGGGGGGGGGGGGGGGGGGGGGGGGGGGGGGGGGGGGGGGGGGGGGGGGGGGGGGGGGGGGGGGGGGGGGGGGGGGGGGGGGGGGGGGGGGGGGGGGGGGGGGGGGGGGGGGGGGGGGGGGGGGGGGGGGGGGGGGGGGGGGGGGGGGGGGGGGGGGGGGGGGGGGGGGGGGGGGGGGGGGGGGGGGGGGGGGGGGGGGGGGGGGGGGGGGGGGGGGGGGGGGGGGGGGGGGGGGGGGGGGGGGGGGGGGGGGGGGGGGGGGGGGGGGGGGGGGGGGGGGGGGGGGGGGGGGGGGGGGGGGGGGGGGGGGGGGGGGGGGGGGGGGGGGGGGGGGGGGGGGGGGGGGGGGGGGGGGGGGGGGGGGGGGGGGGGGGGGGGGGGGGGGGGGGGGGGGGGGGGGGGGGGGGGGGGGGGGGGGGGGGGGGGGGGGGGGGGGGGGGGGGGGGGGGGGGGGGGGGGGGGGGGGGGGGGGGGGGGGGGGGGGGGGGGGGGGGGGGGGGGGGGGGGGGGGGGGGGGGGGGGGGGGGGGGGGGGGGGGGGGGGGGGGGGGGGGGGGGGGGGGGGGGGGGGGGGGGGGGGGGGGGGGGGGGGGGGGGGGGGGGGGGGGGGGGGGGGGGGGGGGGGGGGGGGGGGGGGGGGGGGGGGGGGGGGGGGGGGGGGGGGGGGGGGGGGGGGGGGGGGGGGGGGGGGGGGGGGGGGGGGGGGGGGGGGGGGGGGGGGGGGGGGGGGGGGGGGGGGGGACTTGCAAGATAGGATCAAGAACACACATATATTCATGAAAACATAATAGGTCCAGATCTGAAATCAGGGCACTCGGGCCCTCATGACAAGCATTAAGCATAGCAAAGTCATAGCAACATCAATCTCCCCCCCGCAACGCTCACTGTTCATCCAATCGATCGGCTTCAGTTAGTAGCAGTAGCGAAGGAATCGCTCCATCGAGTTCAGTTAACAGCCATCGATCGATCGCTCGGGTTCAGTAACGCGTAGCCTGTAGTGCAATCGCTCGGGTTCGGTTAGAGCCCAACGCCTCGCTCGGGTTTAGTTAGAACCAAAGCCTCGCACACACACGCGTACGTGTACGAGAGAAATGTGCATCGCTCGGCCCCCGGCCTCCCATCGTAACCGACAACTCCCTGAAATTTTCCTCCCCCTCGCTTCTACCACAGTTTTCTCCATCACGGACGGCACAAAGAATGTCATGCAGCTGCGTCTCCGGCCCGCCCAGGACAAAAAGGCCATTTTCAGTCATGATTTTTTGTCATAGAAGTAGGAGCCCACCACATCTATGATGATACCATGTTTTGTGACAATTATCGTCATAGAAGTGTCATATGTATGACAGAAAAAAATTTTGTTCGGCCCAAAATGTCACGGATGTGTCTTTTTTTTGTAGTGTTGCGAGCCATGGCCACAACTCGGTCAAGGATCTTCTTTTCAGAAGCAATCACGAGGGACTCGGTCAGCCGGCTGCTGGCCGCAGCACAAGCAGAGGATTTCTTGTAGTCTCCTACTATGGTGATGATGCCCTTGGAACTCGGCATCTTCATCTTTAGGTAAGCATAGTGGGGTACAGCCATGAACTTGGCCAAGGCAGGTCACCAAGTAAAGCATGGTAAGGGCTCTCTAGATCCACCACTTCAAACCAGACTACTTCACGGTGGAAGTGATCCTTGTCTCCGAAGAGGACATCTATCTTGATCTTGCCGATTGGTAAGCATGATAGGCCGGGTACAATGCCATGGAACATGGTCCGACTGGGCAAAAGTTGCTTCGTCTTGATGTTCAGCTTCTCCATGGTGTCACGGTACAGGATGTTGATGCTGCTACCACCATCAATCAGAACTCGGGAGAAACGAGCAGCTCGCCTTTCTGTTGCGAAGGTGGCATCCAACACCAACGCATAAGAGCTTGGAGACAGCATCACCTCTGGGTGATCAGCCCGGCTCCAGCTGATAGGCTTTTCAGATCAATGCATAAATTCTGGTTCTTTGGAGGCGACTGCATTGACTTTGGTGTTGTCGGCGCCGGCTGCACCTTTCCTTGGCTTGGCTCGTGAAGATGATGTAGGCTGCATGCTCGTTAGGGAACTCATCTTGAATGGCTCCAACTGCTGGGCGAGCGGCCACCTGCTGGGGAGCAGGAGGTGGCTGGCCAGTAGGCGGAGGGGGCAGTAGTCCTTCGCCCTTGGTGATCCCTATGAACAAATGACACTTTCGGGTTGTGTGGTTTGATAACCCACAAGTGTAGGGGATCGCAATAGCTTTCGAGGGTAAAGTATTCAACCCAAATTTATTGATTCGACACAAGGGGAGCCAAAGAATATTCTTGCGTATTAGCAGTTGAGTTGTCAATTCAACCACACCTGGATAACTTAGTATCTGCAGCAAAGTGTTTAGTAGCAAAAAAAGTGGTATGATAATAAGGGTAGCGGAAGCAACAGTAAAGACAAATGTTTTTGGGTTTTTGTAGTAGTTGTAACAGTAGCAACGAAAAAGTAAATAAGCGAAGAACAATATGTGAAAAGCTCGTAGGCAATGGATCAGTGATGGACAATTATGCCGGATGCGATTCCTCATGCAATAGTTATAACATAGGGTGATATAGAACTAGCTCCAATTCATCAATGTAATGTAGGCATGTATTCCGTAAATAGTCATACGTGCTTATGGAAAAGAACTTGCATGACATCTTTTGTCCTACCCTCCCGTTGCAGCTGGGTCCTTACAGAAACTAAGGGATATTAAGGCCTCCTTTTAATAAAGAACCGGAACAAAGCATTAGCACATAGTGAATACATGAACTCCTCAAACTACGGTCATCATCGAGAAGTATCCTGATTATTGTCACTTCGGGGTTGTCAGATCATAACACATAATAGGTGACTATAGGGGGGGGGGGGGGGGGGGGGGGGGGGGGGGGGGGGGGGGGGGGGGGGGGGGGGGGGGGGGGGGGGGGGGGGGGGGGGGGGGGGGGGGGGGGGGGGGGGGGGGGGGGGGGGGGGGGGGGGGGGGGGGGGGGGGGGGGGGGGGGGGGGGGGGGGGGGGGGGGGGGGGGGGGGGGGGGGGGGGGGGGGGGGGGGGGGGGGGGGGGGGGGGGGGGGGGGGGGGGGGGGGGGGGGGGGGGGGGGGGGGGGGGGGGGGGGGGGGGGGGGGGGGGGGGGGGGGGGGGGGGGGGGGGGGGGGGGGGGGGGGGGGGGGGGGGGGGGGGGGGGGGGGGGGGGGGGGGGGGGGGGGGGGGGGGGGGGGGGGGGGGGGGGGGGGGGGGGGGGGGGGGGGGGGGGGGGGGGGGGGGGGGGGGGGGGGGGGGGGGGGGGGGGGGGGGGGGGGGGGGGGGGGGTCCCCCGTTCGGCGCGGCACTGTTGCCATGTTGACCATGACACCACCCACGACAGGCGCCAGTACGGCCCGCGGGCGGCGGGCCCCTTCAGCCAGAGAGATGCTCGAAGGCGGCCAAGCCTCCCCAGTCGGCCTGGGGCATAGCCGGCTCCCAACAGCCGGCTATCCCCCATCCTCGAAGTATGTGCATCATTAAGGAGACAAGACGAGGTAAGGCTACAGTGAGAGCCCGCAAGGCGGCGGCACTGTGGCCATGCTTACCTTGACAAAGCCCTCGTCATCATAGGCGAGGCTACAGTAACCAGCCACCGACAAGACCCCCACGCGGTGGGGCCGGCCAGTCGGCCATGAGGCCAGCAGCCGGCGAGACCCACCAGTCGGCGGGCCCCAGCGGTCGGCGGAGAAGCCGGCGAATACAGACACTGACTGCTAGGACCCGCGTCCAGCCGCCCAGGCCGACTACCAGAAGGCGACCCGGCCTCAAAAACCTTCCCGAAGAGAACCACAAGATGGCCGACTCCAGGAAGCCGGCCCCAAGAGGACCGACTCCCAGAAGCCGGCCATGAAGAAGGCCGACTCCCAGAAGCCGGCCAAGACTGCACCCTCAAGGGCTGCACCGGGGGGGGGGGGGGGGGGGGGGGGGGGGGGGGGGGGGGGGGGGGGGGGGGGGGGGGGGGGGGGGGGGGGGGGGGGGGGGGGGGGGGGGGGGGGGGGGGGGGGGGGGGGGGGGGGGGGGGGGGGGGGGGGGGGGGGGGGGGGGGGGGGGGGGGGGGGGGGGGGGGGGGGGGGGGGGGGGGGGGGGGGGGGGGGGGGGGGGGGGGGGGGGGGGGGGGGGGGGGGGGGGGGGGGGGGGGGGGGGGGGGGGGGGGGGGGGGGGGGGGGGGGGGGGGGGGGGGGGGGGGGGGGGGGGGGGGGGGGGGGGGGGGGGGGGGGGGGGGGGGGGGGGGGGGGGGGGGGGGGGGGGGGGGGGGGGGGGGGGGGGGGGGGGGGGGGGGGGGGGGGGGGGGGGGGGGGGGGGGGGGGGGGGGGGGGGGGGGGGGGGGGGGGGGGGGGGGGGGGGGGGGGGGGGGGGGGGGGGGGGGGGGGGGGGGGGGGGGGGGGGGGGGGGGGGGGGGGGGGGGGGGGGGGGGGGGGGGGGGGGGGGGGGGGGGGGGGGGGGGGGGGGGGGGGGGGGGGGGGGGGGGGGGGGGGGGGGGGGGGGGGGGGGGGGGGGGGGGGGGGGGGGGGGGGGGGGGGGGGGGGGGGGGGGGGGGGGGGGGGGGGGGGGGGGGGGGGGGGGGGGGGGGGGGGGGGGGGGGGGGGGGGGGGGGGGGGGGGGGGGGGGGGGGGGGGGGGGGGGGGGGGGGGGGGGGGGGGGGGGGGGGGGGGGGGGGGGGGGGGGGGGGGGGGGGGGGGGGGGGGGGGGGGGGGGGGGGGGGGGGGGGGGGGGGGGGGGGGGGGGGGGGGGGGGGGGGGGGGGGGGGGGGGGGGGGGGGGGGGGGGGGGGGGGGGGGGGGGGGGGGGGGGGGGGGGGGGGGGGGGGGGGGGGGGGGGGGGGGGGGGGGGGGGGGGGGGGGGGGGGGGGGGGGGGGGGGGGGGGGGGGGGGGGGGGGGGGGGGGGGGGGGGGGGGGGGGGGGGGGGGGGGGGGGGGGGGGGGGGGGGGGGGGGGGGGGGGGGGGGGGGGGGGGGGGGGGGGGGGGGGGGGGGGGGGGGGGGGGGGGGGGGGGGGGGGGGGGGGGGGGGGGGGGGGGGGGGGGGGGGGGGGGGGGGGGGGGGGGGGGGGGGGGGGGGGGGGGGGGGGGGGGGGGGGGGGGGGGGGGGGGGGGGGGGGGGGGGGGGGGGGGGGGGGGGGGGGGGGGGGGGGGGGGGGGGGGGGGGGGGGGGGGGGGGGGGGGGGGGGGGGGGCTGGGAGTCGGTCCTCTTGTGGCCGGCTTCTTGGAGTCGGCCATCTTGTGGCTCTCTTTGGGAGGGTTTTTAGGGCCGGGCCGTCTTCCAGTAGTCAGTCTGTGAGACAGCCGACCAGGGGAAGGCGGCCCTGTGCTTTGGGTGCTTGAAGGCTCGATCGGCCTGATAATTTTCTGAAGAGCCAAGGGGAGTCGGTTTGGCTATCTGTGGCAATTTACTCTGACAGTAGTCCCTGAAGCTGGTTGGGCTTCGAGGCTGAAAGGAGGACGAAAATCTCAATCAGCTTCCTATCTTGAAGAGCCAGCAGCTAGGAGCCGGCTTTGATCAGGTGCGCCGTCTTGGCGAAGTTTTGAAGTCTGATGGAGGGAGCCAGCTGGTGCGCATGCCGGGTTGCGGGCCGGCCGCTTGCCGCCCGCGCGCCACGTGGCACCCTCCGGCTGGAAGAGCCTGCCAGCCCACGCGCGTGACGGGACGCCGCCGCAGGCCCGGGCCCGCCACTTCCACGCCTAGGCCTAGGTGTGGATCTTCTGTGGCCCAAAACGGGTAGTTCGCCTTCCAACGGCAGTTTCCGCACGCCGTTATGGCGCAATAATCGTGGGACGTGGGGGAGTGGGCGCAGTTAATCCCACGTCCCCCCACGCCTCGCCTCCTCGGCTTCGCCGCACGAGGCTATAAATAGGGGGAGCGGCAGACGCTCGCACGCTCATCCTCGCTCCGCCATCTTCTTCTTCCTCCTCTCCGTTGCTGCAGCCCCTCGCTGCCGCGCCGTCCCTCTAGCCTTCGCACTACCCCGCAGCTTCACCGCCGCGGGGCCGTGGTTTCGCCGTCGCCGCGCCCTTCTCATCGGCTTCTTGCCCTCATGTTGCGCGGCGGAGACTGGGACGGCTCCAACGTCCACGCGGACCACATCGAATTCCTCCGCAAGACGCGGCGGTTGCCCGGCGAGGAACATGTGCGGGTCCGTCTTGCGCCGGCGAGGGAGATCTTGCCGGCGCTGGAGGAGGGCGAGTGGGTAATCTTCCGCTCGCACTTCCTGCGTGGCCTTGGCCTGCTTGCGAGTGGCTTCTTCCGCACCTTCCTCGAATTCTACCAGCTCCAGCCGCACCACCTCACTCCAAACACGGTGGTGCTGCTGTCTGCCTTCGTCACTTGGTGCGAGGGCTTCCTGGCGTCCTTCCCACCCTCGAGCTCTGGGGGGAATTCTTCCAGTCCAAGCTCGGCACCGCCATGCAGGGCGTGCCGGCTCAGAGCGGCGCCTTCATCGCGGTGCGGAGGCTGGTAGCCGACAACCCCTTTCCTGCCATCACGCTGATCCAGTCGGTGAAGCTCTGGCAGAAATCCTACTTCTACGTGAAGAACATCGCCCACCCCGCAAGGCGACTTCTTCAACTTGCCGGCTTACGTAGCCGGCCCGCCGGCTGGGAGGCGGCCCCAGTGGTCCTATCGGGCCAGAACGCTGTCGCCTGCTGGAGCCGCTGCCGTCGCGCGACTCCGGGTAATGGTCCAGTCGGAGGGCCTGACCGGGCCCGACCTGTTGGCCGCCTTCGTGGTGCGCCGGGTGCTCCCGCTCCAAGATCGCCCTCATATGATATGTCAAATGAGCGGCCAACTCGATCCGAGTCGGATGTGCACCAGGGAGATGCCTCATGCCGAGGTAGCTCTCATGGTGAACTACCTCGCGAACTGCAAGCTCACCGACGAGTGGCAGTTTGGCAAGGAGCCGTACTCCCGTGCCCATCCCCCGCCTATGGTAAGCTTTCTTTATCTTCTCTTCTTTACTTTTGTCACCAAGTTTCTCTTGGCCGACTCTGACCGGTCGGTTTGTCTTGGCAGAGCCCCCTCCTTCGACCGGCAGCCGGGGCAGCGGGGGTGGAGCGCCAATATCTCCCTGACCGGGCGACGCACGATTTGGACGACCCCGACTTGGGGGTGGCCGCTCGGGTCTTGCCGGTGGCTGGTTACTGTAGCCTCGCCCCTGATGACGAGGGCTTTGTCGAGGTAAGCATGGCTACAGTGCCGCCGCCTGGGGGCTCTCTCTGTAGCCTTACCTCGTCTTGTTTCCTTAATGATGTGCATACTTCGAGGGAGTGAGGTAGCCGGCTATTGGGAGCCGGCTACGCCTCAGGCCGACTGGGGGAGGCTTGGCCGTCTTCAAGCATCTCTCTGGCTGAAAGGGGCCGCCGCCTGCGGGCCGTACTGACAGCTTGTCGTGGGTGGCGTCATGGTCAACATGGGAACAGTGTCGCGCCGGACAGGGGATGGCCAACCCGTACGGCGCACTGTGGCCATGCATGCTCCCGGATTCGGGGGTGGCAGGCTGTACTGTAGCCACGCCCCGTCTCATCACCGTTATGTGGGTGCAGCCCTTGAGGGTGCGATCTTGGCCGCTTGCCGGGAGCCGGTCTTCTTGTGGCCGGCTTCTGGGAGTCGGTCCTCTTGTGGCCGGCTTCTTGGAGTCGGCCATCTTGTGGCTCTCTTTGGGAGGGTTTGGGGGGGGGGGGGGGGGGGGGGGGGGGGGGGGGGGGGGGGGGGGGGGGGGGGGGGGGGGGGGGGGGGGGGGGGGGGGGGGGGGGGGGGGGGGGGGGGGGGGGGGGGGGGGGGGGGGGGGGGGGGGGGGGGGGGGGGGGGGGGGGGGGGGGGGGGGGGGGGGGGGGGGGGGGGGGGGGGGGGGGGGGGGGGGGGGGGGGGGGGGGGGGGGGGGGGGGGGGGGGGGGGGGGGGGGGGGGGGGGGGGGGGGGGGGGGGGGGGGGGGGGGGGGGGGGGGGGGGGGGGGGGGGGGGGGGGGGGGGGGGGGGGGGGGGGGGGGGGGGGGGGGGGGGGGGGGGGGGGGGGGGGGGGGGGGGGGGGGGGGGGGGGGGGGGGGGGGGGGGGGGGGGGGGGGGGGGGGGGGGGGGGGGGGGGGGGGGGGGGGGGGGGGGGGGGGGGGGGGGGGGGGGGGGGGGGGGGGGGGGGGGGGGGGGGGGGGGGGGGGGGGGGGGGGGGGGGGGGGGGGGGGGGGGGGGGGGGGGGGGGGGGGGGGGGGGGGGGGGGGGGGGGGGGGGGGGGGGGGGGGGGGGGGGGGGGGGGGGGGGGGGGGGGGGGGGGGGGGGGGGGGGGGGGGGGGGGGGGGGGGGGGGGGGGGGGGGGGGGGGGGGGGGGGGGGGGGGGGGGGGGGGGGGGGGGGGGGGGGGGGGGGGGGGGGGGGGGGGGGGGGGGGGGGGGGGGGGGGGGGGGGGGGGGGGGGGGGGGGGGGGGGGGGGGGGGGGGGGGGGGGGGGGGGGGGGGGGGGGGGGGGGGGGGGGGGGGGGGGGGGGGGGGGGGGGGGGGGGGGGGGGGGGGGGGGGGGGGGGGGGGGGGGGGGGGGGGGGGGGGGGGGGGGGGGGGGGGGGGGGGGGGGGGGGGGGGGGGGGGGGGGGGGGGGGGGGGGGGGGGGGGGGGGGGGGGGGGGGGGGGGGGGGGGGGGGGGGGGGGGGGGGGGGGGGGGGGGGGGGGGGGGGGGGGGGGGGGGGGGGGGGGGGGGGGGGGGGGGGGGGGGGGGGGGGGGGGGGGGGGGGGGGGGGGGGGGGGGGGGGGGGGGGGGGGGGGGGGGGGGGGGGGGGGGGGGGGGGGGGGGGGGGGGGGGGGGGGGGGGGGGGGGGGGGGGGGGGGGGGGGGGGGGGGGGGGGGGGGGGGGGGGGGGGGGGGGGGGGGGGGGGGGGGGGGGGGGGGGGCGTGCAAGTGAAAGGCAATTATGACGATATATGATGAATTGATTGAGATGAGAAAAGCTGGTATGAAATCGACCTCTCTTGTTTTTGTAAATATGATTAGTTCATCGTTCCTGATTCAGCCTATTATGAATAAACATGTTTGCAATGACAATTAGAGATCATAGTTGCTTATGCCATGCTTAATTAGCTAGGAGCTTATAATGGTTTACCTTGCGTGCCAACATGCTATTAAAATGGTTGTGATGTGGTATGATAGGGTGGTATCCTCCTTTGAATGATTCAAGTGACTCGACTTGGCACATGTTCATGCATGAAGTTGAAACAAAATCAACATAGCCTCCACGATATTTATGTTCATGGTGGATTATATCCTACTCATGATTGCACCCAAGGTTTATTAATTTTAATGCATGTTCATGACTGTTGTCGCTCTCTAGTTGGTCGCTTCCCATTCTTTTGCTAGCCTTCACTTGTACAAAGCGGGAATACTGCTTGTGCACCCAATCCCTTAAATTCCAAAATTATGCCATATGAGTCCACCATACCTTCCTATATGCGGTATCTACCTGCCGTTCCAAGTAAATTTGTATGTGCCAAACTCTAAACCTTCAAATAAACATTCTGTTTTGTATGCTCGAATAGCTCATGTATCAACCAAGGTTGTCCTTATCTTCCGTGTTAGGTGGGTTATTCTCAAGAGGAGTGGACTCCTCTCCTCACTCACGAGAAAATGGCTGGTCATCGGGATGCCCAGTCCCATGCTTTATGCAAACTAAATCAAAATTAATTGCAAACAGAACTCCCCCTGGGACCTGATGTATATTGGAGACACTCGTTGTTTTGAGCAAGTCATGGATTGATGCTTGTTGGTGGAGGGGGAGTATAAACTTTACCATTCTGTTTGGGAACCGCCTATAATGTGTTTAGCATGGAAGATATCGCCATCTCTTAGTTGCTACGTTGACAATGAAAGTATACCGCTCAAAATGCAATTTATCTCTATTTCAAAACCGACCTCTGGCACCTCTACAAATCCCTGCTTCCCTCTGTGAAGGGTTTATCCATTTACTTTTATGTTGAGTCATCACCCTCTTATTAAAAAGCACTAGCTAGAGAGCACAGCTGTCATTTGCATTCATCACTATTAACTTATATTGGGTGTGACTATGATTGGATCTCTTTTACCATGAATTACAATGTCTAGTCAGTCCTTGGTCTTTAAGGGGGGGGGGGGGGGGGGGGGGGGGGGGGGGGGGGGGGGGGGGGGGGGGGGGGGGGGGGGGGGGGGGGGGGGGGGGGGGGGGGGGGGGGGGGGGGGGGGGGGGGGGGGGGGGGGGGGGGGGGGGGGGGGGGGGGGGGGGGGGGGGGGGGGGGGGGGGGGGGGGGGGGGGGGGGGGGGGGGGGGGGGGGGGGGGGGGGGGGGGGGGGGGGGGGGGGGGGGGGGGGGGGGGGGGGGGGGGGGGGGGGGGGGGGGGGGGGGGGGGGGGGGGGGGGGGGGGGGGGGGGGGGGGGGGGGGGGGGGGGGGGGGGGGGGGGGGGGGGGGGGGGGGGGGGGGGGGGGGGGGGGGGGGGGGGGGGGGGGGGGGGGGGGGGGGGGGGGGGGGGGGGGGGGGGGGGGGGGGGGGGGGGGGGGGGGGGGGGGGGGGGGGGGGGGGGGGGGGGGGGGGGGGGGGGGGGGGGGGGGGGGGGGGGGGGGGGGGGGGGGGGGGGGGGGGGGGGGGGGGGGGGGGGGGGGGGGGGGGGGGGGGGGGGGGGGGGGGGGGGGGGGGGGGGGGGGGGGGGGGGGGGGGGGGGGGGGGGGGGGGGGGGGGGGGGGGGGGGGGGGGGGGGGGGGGGGGGGGGGGGGGGGGGGGGGGGGGGGGGGGGGGGGGGGGGGGGGGGGGGGGGGGGGGGGGGGGGGGGGGGGGGGGGGGGGGGGGGGGGGGGGGGGGGGGGGGGGGGGGGGGGGGGGGGGGGGGGGGGGGGGGGGGGGGGGGGGGGGGGGGGGGGGGGGGGGGGGGGGGGGGGGGGGGGGGGGGGGGGGGGGGGGGGGGGGGGGGGGGGGGGGGGGGGGGGGGGGGGGGGGGGGGGGGGGGGGGGGGGGGGGGGGGGGGGGGGGGGGGGGGGGGGGGGGGGGGGGGGGGGGGGGGGGGGGGGGGGGGGGGGGGGGGGGGGGGGGGGGGGGGGGGGGGGGGGGGGGGGGGGGGGGGGGGGGGGGGGGGGGGGGGGGGGGGGGGGGGGGGGGGGGGGGGGGGGGGGGGGGGGGGGGGGGGGGGGGGGGGGGGGGGGGGGGGGGGGGGGGGGGGGGGGGGGGGGGGGGGGGGGGGGGGGGGGGGGGGGGGGGGGGGGGGGGGGGGGGGGGGGGGGGGGGGGGGGGGGGGGGGGGGGGGGGGGGGGGGGGGGGGGGGGGGGGGGGGGGGGGGGGGGGGGGGGGGGGGGGGGGGGGGGGGGGGGGGGGGGGGGGGGGGGGGGGGGGGGGGGGGGGGGGGGGGGGGGGGGGGGGGGGGGGGGGGGGGGGGGGGGGGGGGGGGGGGGGGGGGGGGGGGGGGGGGGGGGGGGGGGGGGGGGGGGGGGGGGGGGGGGGGGGGGGGGGGGGGGGGGGGGGGGGGGGGGGGGGGGGGGGGGGGGGGGGGGGGGGGGGGGGGGGGGGGGGGGGGGGGGGGGGGGGGGGGGGGGGGGGGGGGGGGGGGGGGGGGGGGGGGGGGGGGGGGGGGGGGGGGGGGGGGGGGGGGGGGGGGGGGGGGGGGGGGGGGGGGGGGGGGGGGGGGGGGGGGGGGGGGGGGGGGGGGGGGGGGGGGGGGGGGGGGGGGGGGGGGGGGGGGGGGGGGGGGGGGGGGGGGGGGGGGGGGGGGGGGGGGGGGGGGGGGGGGGGGGGGGGGGGGGGGGGGGGGGGGGGGGGGGGGGGGGGGGGGGGGGGGGGGGGGGGGGGGGGGGGGGGGGGGGGGGGGGGGGGGGGGGGGGGGGGGGGGGGGGGGGGGGGGGGGGGGGGGGGGGGGGGGGGGGGGGGGGGGGGGGGGGGGGGGGGGGGGGGGGGGGGGGGGGGGGGGGGGGGGGGGGGGGGGGGGGGGGGGGGGGGGGGGGGGGGGGGGGGGGGGGGGGGGGGGGGGGGGGGGGGGGGGGGGGGGGGGGGGGGGGGGGGGGGGGGGGGGGGGGGGGGGGGGGGGGGGGGGGGGGGGGGGGGGGGGGGGGGGGGGGGGGGGGGGGGGGGGGGGGGGGGGGGGGGGGGGGGGGGGGGGGGGGGGGGGGGGGGGGGGGGGGGGGGGGGGGGGGGGGGGGGGGGGGGGGGGGGGGGGGGGGGGGGGGGGGGGGGGGGGGGGGGGGGGGGGGGGGGGGGGGGGGGGGGGGGGGGGGGGGGGGGGGGGGGGGGGGGGGGGGGGGGGGGGGGGGGGGGGGGGGGGGGGGGGGGGGGGGGGGGGGGGGGGGGGGGGGGGGGGGGGGGGGGGGGGGGGGGGGGGGGGGGGGGGGGGGGGGGGGGGGGGGGGGGGGGGGGGGGGGGGGGGGGGGGGGGGGGGGGGGGGGGGGGGGGGGGGGGGGGGGGGGGGGGGGGGGGGGGGGGGGGGGGGGGGGGGGGGGGGGGGGGGGGGGGGGGGGGGGGGGGGGGGGGGGGGGGGGGGGGGGGGGGGGGGGGGGGGGGGGGGGGGGGGGGGGGGGGGGGGGGGGGGGGGGGGGGGGGGGGGGGGGGGGGGGGGGGGGGGGGGGGGGGGGGGGGGGGGGGGGGGGGGGGGGGGGGGGGGGGGGGGGGGGGGGGGGGGGGGGGGGGGGGGGGGGGGGGGGGGGGGGGGGGGGGGGGGGGGGGGGGGGGGGGGGGGGGGGGGGGGGGGGGGGGGGGGGGGGGGGGGGGGGGGGGGGGGGGGGGGGGGGGGGGGGGGGGGGGGGGGGGGGGGGGGGGGGGGGGGGGGGGGGGGGGGGGGGGGGGGGGGGGGGGGGGGGGGGGGGGGGGGGGGGGGGGGGGGGGGGGGGGGGGGGGGGGGGGGGGGGGGGGGGGGGGGGGGGGGGGGGGGGGGGGGGGGGGGGGGGGGGGGGGGGGGGGGGGGGGGGGGGGGGGGGGGGGGGGGGGGGGGGGGGGGGGGGGGGGGGGGGGGGGGGGGGGGGGGGGCCGTTCCAAGTAAATTTGTATGTGCCAAACTCTAAACCTTCAAATAAACATTCCGTTTTGTATGCTCGAATAGCTCATGTATCAACTAGGGCTGCCCTTATCTTCCATGTTAGGCGGGTTATTCTCAAGATGAGTGGACTCCGCTCCTCACTCACGAGAAAATGGCTGGTCACCGGGATGCCCAGTCCCATGCTTTATGCAAACTAAATCAAAATAATTGCAAACAAAACTCCCCCTGGGACTGTTGCTAGTTGGAGACACTCGGTGTTTTGAGCAAGTCATGGATTCATGCTTGTTGGTGGAGGGGGAGTATAAACTTTACCATTCTATTTGGGAACCGCCTATAATGTGTGTAGCATGGAAGATATCACCATCTCTTAGTTGTTATGTTGACAATGAAAGTATGCCGCTCAAAATATTATTTATCTCTATTTCAAAACCGAGCTCTGGCACCTCTACAAATCCCTGCTTCCCTCTGCGAAGGGCCTATCTATTTACTTTTATGTTGAGTCATCACCCTCTTATTAAAAAGCACTAGCTGGAGAGCACAGCTGTCATTTGCATCCATTACTATTAATTTATATTGGGTATGACTATGACTGGGGGGGGGGGGGGGGGGGGGGGGGGGGGGGGGGGGGGGGGGGGGGGGGGGGGGGGGGGGGGGGGGGGGGGGGGGGGGGGGGGGGGGGGGGGGGGGGGGGGGGGGGGGGGGGGGGGGGGGGGGGGGGGGGGGGGGGGGGGGGGGGGGGGGGGGGGGGGGGGGGGGGGGGGGGGGGGGGGGGGGGGGGGGGGGGGGGGGGGGGGGGGGGGGGGGGGGGGGGGGGGGGGGGGGGGGGGGGGGGGGGGGGGGGGGGGGGGGGGGGGGGGGGGGGGGGGGGGGGGGGGGGGGGGGGGGGGGGGGGGGGGGGGGGGGGGGGGGGGGGGGGGGGGGGGGGGGGGGGGGGGGGGGGGGGGGGGGGGGGGGGGGGGGGGGGGGGGGGGGGGGGGGGGGGGGGGGGGGGGGGGGGGGGGGGGGGGGGGGGGGGGGGGGGGGGGGGGGGGGGGGGGGGGGGGGGGGGGGGGGGGGGGGGGGGGGGGGGGGGGGGGGGGGGGGGGGGGGGGGGGGGGGGGGGGGGGGGGGGGGGGGGGGGGGGGGGGGGGGGGGGGGGGGGGGGGGGGGGGGGGGGGGGGGGGGGGGGGGGGGGGGGGGGGGGGGGGGGGGGGGGGGGGGGGGGGGGGGGGGGGGGGGGGGGGGGGGGGGGGGGGGGGGGGGGGGGGGGGGGGGGGGGGGGGGGGGGGGGGGGGGGGGGGGGGGGTTCGTGTTGAACCTTTAGTACCGGTTCGTGGCACGAACCGGTACTAAAGGGGTGGTGGCAGGCTGGCGTCAGGCCGGGGCCCCACGATCACCTTTAGTACCGGTTCGTGGCACGAACCGGTACTAAAGGTCTAACCTTTAGTACCGGTTCGTGCCATGAACCGGTACTAAAGGGGTCTGACCTATAGTACCGGTTGGAGACACAAACCGGCACTATAGGGCAATTTTCAAACTTGAAAAAATCATAACTAAATCATCCTAATTCAGAAAAATACATATAATATATCAAAATTTGCAGAACAAAAAGATTGATCCGCTGAAACTCTTATATGCATTATTTCTTTTCTTTTCTTTGGGGGTCAGTAGGAGAAGACCATGATTAAATTGTTGAAGTGGCTCTTATATGCATTATTGTTGATTTAACCAAGAGCCCATATTGCCTTGTCTCCTCCTGTTTATTGAATGCTCGCAGATTCCAGCTTAGTCCAATGCACGTGCACTCTTATTATTATTCACCTGGGGGGGGGGGGGGGGGGGGGGGGGGGGGGGGGGGGGGGGGGGGGGGGGGGGGGGGGGGGGGGGGGGGGGGGGGGGGGGGGGGGGGGGGGGGGGGGGGGGGGGGGGGGGGGGGGGGGGGGGGGGGGGGGGGGGGGGGGGGGGGGGGGGGGGGGGGGGGGGGGGGGGGGGGGGGGGGGGGGGGGGGGGGGGGGGGGGGGGGGGGGGGGGGGGGGGGGGGGGGGGGGGGGGGGGGGGGGGGGGGGGGGGGGGGGGGGGGGGGGGGGGGGGGGGGGGGGGGGGGGGGGGGGGGGGGGGGGGGGGGGGGGGGGGGGGGGGGGGGGGGGGGGGGGGGGGGGGGGGGGGGGGGGGGGGGGGGGGGGGGGGGGGGGGGGGGGGGGGGGGGGGGGGGGGGGGGGGGGGGGGGGGGGGGGGGGGGGGGGGGGGGGGGGGGGGGGGGGGGGGGGGGGGGGGGGGGGGGGGGGGGGGGGGGGGGGGGGGGGGGGGGGGGGGGGGGGGGGGGGGGGGGGGGGGGGGGGGGGGGGGGGGGGGGGGGGGGGGGGGGGGGGGGGGGGGGGGGGGGGGGGGGGGGGGGGGGGGGGGGGGGGGGGGGGGGGGGGGGGGGGGGGGGGGGGGGGGGGGGGGGGGGGGGGGGGGGGGGGGGGGGGGGGGGGGGGGGGGGGGGGGGGGGGGGGGGGGGGGGGGGGGGGGGGGGGGGGGGGGGGGGGGGGGGGGGGGGGGGGGGGGGGGGGGGGGGGGGGGGGGGGGGGGGGGGGGGGGGGGGGGGGGGGGGGGGGGGGGGGGGGGGGGGGGGGGGGGGGGGGGGGGGGGGGGGGGGGGGGGGGGGGGGGGGGGGGGGGGGGGGGGGGGGGGGGGGGGGGGGGGGGGGGGGGGGGGGGGGGGGGGGGGGGGGGGGGGGGGGGGGGGGGGGGGGGGGGGGGGGGGGGGGGGGGGGGGGGGGGGGGGGGGGGGGGGGGGGGGGGGGGGGGGGGGGGGGGGGGGGGGGGGGGGGGGGGGGGGGGGGGGGGGGGGGGGGGGGGGGGGGGGGGGGGGGGGGGGGGGGGGGGGGGGGGGGGGGGGGGGGGGGGGGGGGGGGGGGGGGGGGGGGGGGGGGGGGGGGGGGGGGGGGGGGGGGGGGGGGGGGGGGGGGGGGGGGGGGGGGGGGGGGGGGGGGGGGGGGGGGGGGGGGGGGGGGGGGGGGGGGGGGGGGGGGGGGGGGGGGGGGGGGGGGGGGGGGGGGGGGGGGGGGGGGGGGGGGGGGGGGGGGGGGGGGGGGGGGGGGGGGGGGGGGGGGGGGGGGGGGGGGGGGGGGGGGGGGGGGGGGGGGGGGGGGGGGGGGGGGGGGGGGGGGGGGGGGGGGGGGGGGGGGGGGGGGGGGGGGGGGGGGGGGGGGGGGGGGGGGGGGGGGGGGGGGGGGGGGGGGGGGGGGGGGGGGGGGGGGGGGGGGGGGGGGGGGGGGGGGGGGGGGGGGGGGGGGGGGGGGGGGGGGGGGGGGGGGGGGGGGGGGGGGGGGGGGGGGGGGGGGGGGGGGGGGGGGGGGGGGGGGGGGGGGGGGGGGGGGGGGGGGGGGGGGGGGGGGGGGGGGGGGGGGGGGGGGGGGGGGGGGGGGGGGGGGGGGGGGGGGGGGGGGGGGGGGGGGGGGGGGGGGGGGGGGGGGGGGGGGGGGGGGGGGGGGGGGGGGGGGGGGGGGGGGGGGGGGGGGGGGGGGGGGGGGGGGGGGGGGGGGGGGGGGGGGGGGGGGGGGGGGGGGGGGGGGGGGGGGGGGGGGGGGGGGGGGGGGGGGGGGGGGGGGGGGGGGGGGGGGGGGGGGGGGGGGGGGGGGGGGGGGGGGGGGGGGGGGGGGGGGGGGGGGGGGGGGGGGGGGGGGGGGGGGGGGATCCCTTAAACCCCAAAGTTATTCCAGATGAGTCCACTATACCTTCCTATATGTCGTATCTACCTGCCGTTCCAAGTAAATTTTTATGTGCCAAACTCTAAACCTTCAAATAAACATTCTGTTTTGTATGCTCGAATAGCTCATGTATCAACCAAGGCTGCCCTTATCTTCCATGTTAGGCGGGTTATTCTCAAGAGGAGTGGACTCCGCTCCTCACTCACGAGAAAATGGCTGGTCACCGGGATGCCCAGTCCCATGCGGGGGGGGGGGGGGGGCCCCTGGGACCTGATGTATGTTGGAGGCACTCGTTGTTTTGAGCAAGCCATGGATTGATGCTTGTTGGTGGAGGGGGAGTATAAACTTTACCATACTGTTTGGGAACCGCCTATAATGTGTGTAGCATGGAAGATATCACCATCTCTTAGTTGCTATGTTGACAATGAAAGTATACCGCTCAAAATATTATTTATCTCTATTTCAAAACCGAGCTCTGGCACCTCTACAAATCCCTGCTTCCCTCTGCGAAGGGCCTATCCATTTACTTTTATGTTGAGTCATCACCCTCTTATTAAAAAGCACTAGCTGGAGAGCACAGCTGTCATTTGCATTCATTACTGTTAATTTATATTGGGTATGACTATGATTGGATCTCTTTTACCATGAATTACAATGTCTCACTACTAGGGAAAACCTTATACACAGAATCTTAGCAGCAACGTGGTTTAAAAACAGACGCTACTGCTAATTAGCAGTAGCGAGCTTCAGCAAACAACGCTACTAATATCTATGTAGCAGTAGCGCTCTAGGTGAAACGAGCGCTACTACTATAATTGCCACGGTGTTGCCTCCAGGCTAGATCCCCCCCCCCCCCCCCCCCCCCCCCCCCCCCCCCCCCCCCCCCCCCCCCCCCCCCCCCCCCCCCCCCCCCCCCCCCCCCCCCCCCCCCCCCCCCCCCCCCCCCCCCCCCCCCCCCCCCCCCCCCCCCCCCCCCCCCCCCCCCCCCCCCCCCCCCCCCCCCCCCCCCCCCCCCCCCCCCCCCCCCCCCCCCCCCCCCCCCCCCCCCCCCCCCCCCCCCCCCCCCCCCCCCCCCCCCCCCCCCCCCCCCCCCCCCCCCCCCCCCCCCCCCCCCCCCCCCCCCCCCCCCCCCCCCCCCCCCCCCCCCCCCCCCCCCCCCCCCCCCCCCCCCCCCCCCCCCCCCCCCCCCCCCCCCCCCCCCCCCCCCCCCCCCCCCCCCCCCCCCCCCCCCCCCCCCCCCCCCCCCCCCCCCCCCCCCCCCCCCCCCCCCCCCCCCCCCCCCCCCCCCCCCCCCCCCCCCCCCCCCCCCCCCCCCCCCCCCCCCCCCCCCCCCCCCCCCCCCCCCCCCCCCCCCCCCCCCCCCCCCCCCCCCCCCCCCCCCCCCCCCCCCCCCCCCCCCCCCCCCCCCCCCCCCCCCCCCCCCCCCCCCCCCCCCCCCCCCCCCCCCCCCCCCCCCCCCCCCCCCCCCCCCCCCCCCCCCCCCCCCCCCCCCCCCCCCCCCCCCCCCCCCCCCCCCCCCCCCCCCCCCCCCCCCCCCCCCCCCCCCCCCCCCCCCCCCCCCCCCCCCCCCCCCCCCCCCCCCCCCCCCCCCCCCCCCCCCCCCCCCCCCCCCCCCCCCCCCCCCCCCCCCCCCCCCCCCCCCCCCCCCCCCCCCCCCCCCCCCCCCCCCCCCCCCCCCCCCCCCCCCCCCCCCCCCCCCCCCCCCCCCCCCCCCCCCCCCCCCCCCCCCCCCCCCCCCCCCCCCCCCCCCCCCCCCCCCCCCCCCCCCCCCCCCCCCCCCCCCCCCCCCCCCCCCCCCCCCCCCCCCCCCCCCCCCCCCCCCCCCCCCCCCCCCCCCCCCCCCCCCCCCCCCCCCCCCCCCCCCCCCCCCCCCCCCCCCCCCCCCCCCCCCCCCCCCCCCCCCCCCCCCCCCCCCCCCCCCCCCCCCCCCCCCCCCCCCCCCCCCCCCCCCCCCCCCCCCCCCCCCCCCCCCCCCCCCCCCCCCCCCCCCCCCCCCCCCCCCCCCCCCCCCCCCCCCCCCCCCCCCCCCCCCCCCCCCCCCCCCCCCCCCCCCCCCCCCCCCCCCCCCCCCCCCCCCCCCCCCCCCCCCCCCCCCCCCCCCCCCCCCCCCCCCCCCCCCCCCCCCCCCCCCCCCCCCCGGTTCGTGTTGAACCTTTAGTACCGGTTCGTGGCACGAACCGGTACTAAAGGGGTGGTGGCAGGCTGGCGTCAGGCCGGGGCCCCACGATCACCTTTAGTACCGGTTCGTGGCACGAACCGGTACTAAAGGTCTAACCTTTAGTACCGGTTCGTGCCATGAACCGGTACTAAAGGGGTCTGACCTATAGTACCGGTTGGAGACACAAACCGGCACTATAGGGCAATTTTCAAACTTGAAAAAATCATAACTAAATCATCCTAATTCAGAAAAATACATATAATATATCAAAATTTGCAGAACAAAAAGATTGATCCGCTGAAACTCTTATATGCATTATTTCTTTTCTTTTCTTTGGGGGTCAGTAGGAGAAGACCATGATTAAATTGTTGAAGTGGCTCTTATATGCATTATTGTTGATTTAACCAAGAGCCCATATTGCCTTGTCTCCTCCTGTTTATTGAATGCTCGCAGATTCCAGCTTAGTCCAATGCACGTGCACTCTTATTATTATTCACCTCCCCCCCCCCCCCCCCCCCCCCCCCCCCCCCCCCCCCCCCCCCCCCCCCCCCCCCCCCCCCCCCCCCCCCCCCCCCCCCCCCCCCCCCCCCCCCCCCCCCCCCCCCCCCCCCCCCCCCCCCCCCCCCCCCCCCCCCCCCCCCCCCCCCCCCCCCCCCCCCCCCCCCCCCCCCCCCCCCCCCCCCCCCCCCCCCCCCCCCCCCCCCCCCCCCCCCCCCCCCCCCCCCCCCCCCCCCCCCCCCCCCCCCCCCCCCCCCCCCCCCCCCCCCCCCCCCCCCCCCCCCCCCCCCCCCCCCCCCCCCCCCCCCCCCCCCCCCCCCCCCCCCCCCCCCCCCCCCCCCCCCCCCCCCCCCCCCCCCCCCCCCCCCCCCCCCCCCCCCCCCCCCCCCCCCCCCCCCCCCCCCCCCCCCCCCCCCCCCCCCCCCCCCCCCCCCCCCCCCCCCCCCCCCCCCCCCCCCCCCCCCCCCCCCCCCCCCCCCCCCCCCCCCCCCCCCCCCCCCCCCCCCCCCCCCCCCCCCCCCCCCCCCCCCCCCCCCCCCCCCCCCCCCCCCCCCCCCCCCCCCCCCCCCCCCCCCCCCCCCCCCCCCCCCCCCCCCCCCCCCCCCCCCCCCCCCCCCCCCCCCCCCCCCCCCCCCCCCCCCCCCCCCCCCCCCCCCCCCCCCCCCCCCCCCCCCCCCCCCCCCCCCCCCCCCCCCCCCCCCCCCCCCCCCCCCCCCCCCCCCCCCCCCCCCCCCCCCCCCCCCCCCCCCCCCCCCCCCCCCCCCCCCCCCCCCCCCCCCCCCCCCCCCCCCCCCCCCCCCCCCCCCCCCCCCCCCCCCCCCCCCCCCCCCCCCCCCCCCCCCCCCCCCCCCCCCCCCCCCCCCCCCCCCCCCCCCCCCCCCCCCCCCCCCCCCCCCCCCCCCCCCCCCCCCCCCCCCCCCCCCCCCCCCCCCCCCCCCCCCCCCCCCCCCCCCCCCCCCCCCCCCCCCCCCCCCCCCCCCCCCCCCCCCCCCCCCCCCCCCCCCCCCCCCCCCCCCCCCCCCCCCCCCCCCCCCCCCCCCCCCCCCCCCCCCCCCCCCCCCCCCCCCCCCCCCCCCCCCCCCCCCCCCCCCCCCCCCCCCCCCCCCCCCCCCCCCCCCCCCCCCCCCCCCCCCCCCCCCCCCCCCCCCCCCCCCCCCCCCCCCCCCCCCCCCCCCCCCCCCCCCCCCCCCCCCCCCCCCCCCCCCCCCCCCCCCCCCCCCCCCCCCCCCCCCCCCCCCCCCCCCCCCCCCCCCCCCCCCCCCCCCCCCCCCCCCCCCCCCCCCCCCCCCCCCCCCCCCCCCCCCCCCCCCCCCCCCCCCCCCCCCCCCCCCCCCCCCCCCCCCCCCCCCCCCCCCCCCCCCCCCCCCCCCCCCCCCCCCCCCCCCCCCCCCCCCCCCCCCCCCCCCCCCCCCCCCCCCCCCCCCCCCCCCCCCCCCCCCCCCCCCCCCCCCCCCCCCCCCCCCCCCCCCCCCCCCCCCCCCCCCCCCCCCCCCCCCCCCCCCCCCCCCCCCCCCCCCCCCCCCCCCCCCCCCCCCCCCCCCCCCCCCCCCCCCCCCCCCCCCCCCCCCCCCCCCCCCCCCCCCCCCCCCCCCCCCCCCCCCCCCCCCCCCCCCCCCCCCCCCCCCCCCCCCCCCCCCCCCCCCCCCCCCCCCCCCCCCCCCCCCCCCCCCCCCCCCCCCCCCCCCCCCCCCCCCCCCCCCCCCCCCCCCCCCCCCCCCCCCCCCCCCCCCCCCCCCCCCCCCCCCCCCCCCCCCCCCCCCCCCCCCCCCCCCCCCCCCCCCCCCCCCCCCCCCCCCCCCCCCCCCCCCCCCCCCCCCCCCCCCCCCCCCCCCCCCCCCCCCCCCCCCCCCCCCCCCCCCCCCCCCCCCCCCCCCCCCCCCCCCCCCCCCCCCCCCCCCCCCCCCCCCCCCCCCCCCCCCCCCCCCCCCCCCCCCCCCCCCCCCCCCCCCCCCCCCCCCCCCCCCCCCCCCCCCCCCCCCCCCCCCCCCCCCCCCCCCCCCCCCCCCCCCCCCCCCCCCCCCCCCCCCCCCCCCCCCCCCCCCCCCCCCCCCCCCCCCCCCCCCCCCCCCCCCCCCCCCCCCCCCCCCCCCCCCCCCCCCCCCCCCCCCCCCCCCCCCCCCCCCCCCCCCCCCCCCCCCCCCCCCCCCCCCCCCCCCCCCCCCCCCCCCCCCCCCCCCCCCCCCCCCCCCCCCCCCCCCCCCCCCCCCCCCCCCCCCCCCCCCCCCCCCCCCCCCCCCCCCCCCCCCCCCCCCCCCCCCCCCCCCCCCCCCCCCCCCCCCCCCCCCCCCCCCCCCCCCCCCCCCCCCCCCCCCCCCCCCCCCCCCCCCCCCCCCCCCCCCCCCCCCCCCCCCCCCCCCCCCCCCCCCCCCCCCCCCCCCCCCCCCCCCCCCCCCCCCCCCCCCCCCCCCCCCCCCCCCCCCCCCCCCCCCCCCCCCCCCCCCCCCCCCCCCCCCCCCCCCCCCCCCCCCCCCCCCCCCCCCCCCCCCCCCCCCCCCCCCCCCCCCCCCCCCCCCCCCCCCCCCCCCCCCCCCCCCCCCCCCCCCCCCCCCCCCCCCCCCCCCCCCCCCCCCCCCCCCCCCCCCCCCCCCCCCCCCCCCCCCCCCCCCCCCCCCCCCCCCCCCCCCCCCCCCCCCCCCCCCCCCCCCCCCCCCCCCCCCCCCCCCCCCCCCCCCCCCCCCCCCCCCCCCCCCCCCCCCCCCCCCCCCCCCCCCCCCCCCCCCCCCCCCCCCCCCCCCCCCCCCCCCCCCCCCCCCCCCCCCCCCCCCCCCCCCCCCCCCCCCCCCCCCCCCTAGTAGTGGTAACGGTGGAAAAAGGTAACGATAGCAAAAGTAATATTTTTGGGTTTTGTAGTGATTGTAACAGTAGTAGCGGAAAAGTAAATAAGCGAAGAACAATATATGAAAAGCTCGTAGGCATTGGATCGGTGATGGAGAATTATGCCGGATGCGATCAATCATGTAACAGTCATAACATAGGGTGACACAGAACTAGCTCCAATTGATCAATGTAATGTAGGCATGTATTCCGAATATAGTCATACAAGCTTATGGAAAAGAACTTGCATGACATCTTTTGTCCTACCCTCTCGTGGCAGCGGGGTCCTATTGGAAACTAAGGGATATTAAGATCTCCTTTTAATAGAGTAACGGACCAAAGCATTAACACATAGTGAATACATGAACTCCTCAAACTACAGTCATCACAGGTAAGTATCCCGATTATTGTCACTTCGGGGTTAACGGATCATAACACATAATAGGTGACTATAGACTTGCAAGATAGGATCAAGAACTCTCATATATTGATGAAAACATAATAGGTTCAGATCTGAAATCATGGCACTCGGGCCCTAGTGACAAGCATTAAGCATAGCAAAGTCATAGAAACATCAATCTCAGAACATAGTGGATACTAGGGACCAAACCGTAACAAAACTAACTCGATTACATGATAAATCTCATCCAACCCATCACCGTCCAGCAAGCCTACGATGAAATTACTCACGCACGGCGGTGAACATCATGAAATTGGTGATGGAGGAAGGTTGATGATGATGATGGCGACGGATTCGCCTCTTCGGAGCCCCGAACGGACTCTAGATCAACCCTCCCGAGAGAGTTTAGGGCTTGGCGGCGGCTCCGTATCGTAAAACAGGATGAATCCTTCTCTCTAGATTTTTCTCCCGCAAGTGAATATATGGAGTCAAGGTTGAGGTCGGTGGAGCGTCAGGGAGCCCATGAGGCAGGGGGCGCGCCCAGGGGGGTAGGGCGCGCCCCCACCCTCGTGGACAGGTGGTGGCCCCCCTGACGTAGATCTTTCCTCTAGTATTTTTTATATATTCCAAAATAATTCTCCGTTGATTTTCAGGTCATTCCGAGAACTTTTATTTCTGCACAAAAATAACACCATGGCAATTCTGCTAAAAACAACGTCAGTCCGGGTTAGTTCCATTCAAATCATGCAAGTTAGAGTCCAAAACAAGGGCAAAACTGTTTGGAAAAGTAGATATGAAGGAGACGTATCAACTCCCCCAAGCTTAAACCTCCCCCCCCCCCCCCCCCCCCCCCCCCCCCCCCCCCCCCCCCCCCCCCCCCCCCCCCCCCCCCCCCCCCCCCCCCCCCCCCCCCCCCCCCCCCCCCCCCCCCCCCCCCCCCCCCCCCCCCCCCCCCCCCCCCCCCCCCCCCCCCCCCCCCCCCCCCCCCCCCCCCCCCCCCCCCCCCCCCCCCCCCCCCCCCCCCCCCCCCCCCCCCCCCCCCCCCCCCCCCCCCCCCCCCCCCCCCCCCCCCCCCCCCCCCCCCCCCCCCCCCCCCCCCCCCCCCCCCCCCCCCCCCCCCCCCCCCCCCCCCCCCCCCCCCCCCCCCCCCCCCCCCCCCCCCCCCCCCCCCCCCCCCCCCCCCCCCCCCCCCCCCCCCCCCCCCCCCCCCCCCCCCCCCCCCCCCCCCCCCCCCCCCCCCCCCCCCCCCCCCCCCCCCCCCCCCCCCCCCCCCCCCCCCCCCCCCCCCCCCCCCCCCCCCCCCCCCCCCCCCCCCCCCCCCCCCCCCCCCCCCCCCCCCCCCCCCCCCCCCCCCCCCCCCCCCCCCCCCCCCCCCCCCCCCCCCCCCCCCCCCCCCCCCCCCCCCCCCCCCCCCCCCCCCCCCCCCCCCCCCCCCCCCCCCCCCCCCCCCCCCCCCCCCCCCCCCCCCCCCCCCCCCCCCCCCCCCCCCCCCCCCCCCCCCCCCCCCCCCCCCCCCCCCCCCCCCCCCCCCCCCCCCCCCCCCCCCCCCCCCCCCCCCCCCCCCCCCCCCCCCCCCCCCCCCCCCCCCCCCCCCCCCCCCCCCCCCCCCCCCCCCCCCCCCCCCCCCCCCCCCCCCCCCCCCCCCCCCCCCCCCCCCCCCCCCCCCCCCCCCCCCCCCCCCCCCCCCCCCCCCCCCCCCCCCCCCCCCCCCCCCCCCCCCCCCCCCCCCCCCCCCCCCCCCCCCCCCCCCCCCCCCCCCCCCCCCCCCCCCCCCCCCCCCCCCCCCCCCCCCCCCCCCCCCCCCCCCCCCCCCCCCCCCCCCCCCCCCCCCCCCCCCCCCCCCCCCCCCCCCCCCCCCCCCCCCCCCCCCCCCCCCCCCCCCCCCCCCCCCCCCCCCCCCCCCCCCCCCCCCCCCCCCCCCCCCCCCCCCCCCCCCCCCCCCCCCCCCCCCCCCCCCCCCCCCCCCCCCCCCCCCCCCCCCCCCCCCCCCCCCCCCCCCCCCCCCCCCCCCCCCCCCCCCCCCCCCCCCCCCCCCCCCCCCCCCCCCCCCCCCCCCCCCCCCCCCCCCCCCCCCCCCCCCCCCCCCCCCCCCCCCCCCCCCCCCCCCCCCCCCCCCCCCCCCCCCCCCCCCCCCCCCCCCCCCCCCCCCCCCCCCCCCCCCCCCCCCCCCCCCCCCCCCCCCCCCCCCCCCCCCCCCCCCCCCCCCCCCCCCCCCCCCCCCCCCCCCCCCCCCCCCCCCCCCCCCCCCCCCCCCCCCCCCCCCCCCCCCCCCCCCCCCCCCCCCCCCCCCCCCCCCCCCCCCCCCCCCCCCCCCCCCCCCCCCCCCCCCCCCCCCCCCCCCCCCCCCCCCCCCCCCCCCCCCCCCCCCCCCCCCCCCCCCCCCCCCCCCCCCCCCCCCCCCCCCCCCCCCCCCCCCCCCCCCCCCCCCCCCCCCCCCCCCCCCCCCCCCCCCCCCCCCCCCCCCCCCCCCCCCCCCCCCCCCCCCCCCCCCCCCCCCCCCCCCCCCCCCCCCCCCCCCCCCCCCCCCCCCCCCCCCCCCCCCCCCCCCCCCCCCCCCCCCCCCCCCCCCCCCCCCCCCCCCCCCCCCCCCCCCCCCCCCCCCCCCCCCCCCCCCCCCCCCCCCCCCCCCCCCCCCCCCCCCCCCCCCCCCCCCCCCCCCCCCCCCCCCCCCCCCCCCCCCCCCCCCCCCCCCCCCCCCCCCCCCCCCCCCCCCCCCCCCCCCCCCCCCCCCCCCCCCCCCCCCCCCCCCCCCCCCCCCCCCCCCCCCCCCCCCCCCCCCCCCCCCCCCCCCCCCCCCCCCCCCCCCCCCCCCCCCCCCCCCCCCCCCCCCCCCCCCCCCCCCCCCCCCCCCCCCCCCCCCCCCCCCCCCCCCCCCCCCCCCCCCCCCCCCCCCCCCCCCCCCCCCCCCCCCCCCCCCCCCCCCCCCCCCCCCCCCCCCCCCCCCCCCCCCCCCCCCCCCCCCCCCCCCCCCCCCCCCCCCCCCCCCCCCCCCCCCCCCCCCCCCCCCCCCCCCCCCCCCCCCCCCCCCCCCCCCCCCCCCCCCCCCCCCCCCCCCCCCCCCCCCCCCCCCCCCCCCCCCCCCCCCCCCCCCCCCCCCCCCCCCCCCCCCCCCCCCCCCCCCCCCCCCCCCCCCCCCCCCCCCCCCCCCCCCCCCCCCCCCCCCCCCCCCCCCCCCCCCCCCCCCCCCCCCCCCCCCCCCCCCCCCCCCCCCCCCCCCCCCCCCCCCCCCCCCCCCCCCCCCCCCCCCCCCCCCCCCCCCCCCCCCCCCCCCCCCCCCCCCCCCCCCCCCCCCCCCCCCCCCCCCCCCCCCCCCCCCCCCCCCCCCCCCCCCCCCCCCCCCCCCCCCCCCCCCCCCCCCCCCCCCCCCCCCCCCCCCCCCCCCCCCCCCCCCCCCCCCCCCCCCCCCCCCCCCCCCCCCCCCCCCCCCCCCCCCCCCCCCCCCCCCCCCCCCCCCCCCCCCCCCCCCCCCCCCCCCCCCCCCCCCCCCCCCCCCCCCCCCCCCCCCCCCCCCCCCCCCCCCCCCCCCCCCCCCCCCCCCCCCCCCCCCCCCCCCCCCCCCCCCCCCCCCCCCCCCCCCCCCCCCCCCCCCCCCCCCCCCCCCCCCCCCCCCCCCCCCCCCCCCCCCCCCCCCCCCCCCCCCCCCCCCCCCCCCCCCCCCCCCCCCCCCCCCCCCCCCCCCCCCCCCCCCCCCCCCCCCCCCCCCCCCCCCCCCCCCCCCCCCCCCCCCCCCCCCCCCCCCCCCCCCCCCCCCCCCCCCCCCCCCCCCCCCCCCCCCCCCCCCCCCCCCCCCCCCCCCCCCCCCCCCCCCCCCCCCCCCCCCCCCCCCCCCCCCCCCCCCCCCCCCCCCCCCCCCCCCCCCCCCCCCCCCCCCCCCCCCCCCCCCCCCCCCCCCCCCCCCCCCCCCCCCCCCCCCCCCCCCCCCCCCCCCCCCCCCCCCCCCCCCCCCCCCCCCCCCCCCCCCCCCCCCCCCCCCCCCCTTTTGAGGGCAAGACAGAAGAACCACATCGTGATGATGTGGAGGGATTTATTAATACTATCACTGTAGGAGAAACTAGGAAGGTTTCCGATGCACGAATTACTAGCATACATTTTCCTATCTTACGTTACTTTGCATTATTTGCTAGTCGTTGCTTAATTGGTCGCGGAAACTGTAGAAACTTTAGTATCCATGATATTATTATTTTGCTCCAAGGTTTATACAGTGATAACACTTTTAGTATGGGTGGCATTATTGCTAGACAGTTAAGTATGAACCATACTAAGGGTCCCACCTTTGGAGGCATCTATGCTACACACCTAGCTGCACATTTTAACATACCTATTAGGCATGCTGAGAAGGAAGAAAAAGTGCTGCCTCGTGTTTATTTAGATTATAAAAGTATGGTGGAACATGATTTTATTGTTAAGAATAGGGCAGGAGAGCTTAAATATCAATTGTTCTTTAATAAACATCATCCTGAGACTGTTACCTTGCCTGCTCCTTCGTTGTTTGATTTGACTGTAGGCACGTACCTTGTTCCGTTGACGGCTATTCACGCCTACCGGAACCCTGCACCAGCCGAGGAGCCATAACTGGAACCACAATTTGATCCTTCATGATAGTCTAACTATTAGTGGGATCCGGAGATGATTGCTAGCCAGTGGCAATCAGAGCCTTCTTCTT
>JAAAWM010011920.1:85000-124409 GCA_036873465.1 Thinopyrum obtusiflorum | reverse complement strand
AATACTAAATTGTGTGACTTTACCAATACCAACAACAATGATTTTCTTAGCACACCGCTTGCTCCTCTTACCGATACTGAATCTTGTGAAATTAATGTTGCTTTGTTGAATCTTGTCATGAAAGATCAATTTGCCGGCCTTCCTAGTGAAGATGCCGCTACCCATCTAAATAGCTTCGTTGATTTGTGTGATACGCAAAAGAAGAAAGATGTGGATAATGATATTGTTAAATTGAAGCTATTTCCTTTTTCGCTTAGAGATCGTGCTAAAGCTTGGTTTTCGTCTTTGCCTAAAAATAGTATTGATTCTTGGAATAAGTGCAAAGATGCGGGGCAACGGAGCTTTGGTAGGTGCGGGCCTAGCCGCGGCCCCGCAAATGCCCAGGCAAGGTCTTGCCGGGGCCTCGCGGCCGTCCCCGGCAAGGATCTTGCCGGGGGTCTTCGTCTTCTGGTTCTTATGTAGACTCGCAGGCCTTTGGTCTTCACAAAGATCTGCATGCCACCACGCAGGCGCCCCTGAGTCTTGGTTTCAATGTTGTCAATGGTGTCAGAACTCTCAGGCTCAAGGGTGGAGGCCTCGCTGGTGTTGGGCAAATCGCCCCGGCAAGGCTCTTGCCGGTGCTATGTAGGCCGCCCCGGCAAGGGTGTTGCCAGGGGAAGTCCATCTTGCCCCTTTGCTCTTCATGCCTCTGGCTTGAGTACTGCCTTGGCAGTCTCGCACCTCTCCTTCCTCTGCCCCACCTAGCATGGCCGCAGGTGTGGCTACGACTGCCCGTGCATAAGTAAAGGGGTACAGAAAGGCCCCTACTTTTGTACATGTAGGATCGAAAGTATGTCTAGAGGGGGGGTGATTAGACTACTTGACCAAATAAAAATCTAGCCTTTTCCCAATTTTAAGTTTTGGCAGATTTTAGCAACTTAGAACAAGTCAAGCAATCAACCTACACATGCAAGTCTAAGAGTATAGCAGCGGAATGTAAAACATTTCATATGAAGGTAAAGGGAGGAGTTTGGATGGAGCAAATGCAATGTAGACACGGAGATTTTTGGCGTGGTTCTGATAGGTGGTGCCATCGTACATCCACGTTGATGGAGACTTCAACCCACAAAGGGTAACGGTTGCGCCCCCCCCCCCCCCCCCCCCCCCCCCCCCCCCCCCCCCCCCCCCCCCCCCCCCCCCCCCCCCCCCCCCCCCCCCCCCCCCCCCCCCCCCCCCCCCCCCCCCCCCCCCCCCCCCCCCCCCCCCCCCCCCCCCCCCCCCCCCCCCCCCCCCCCCCCCCCCCCCCCCCCCCCCCCCCCCCCCCCCCCCCCCCCCCCCCCCCCCCCCCCCCCCCCCCCCCCCCCCCCCCCCCCCCCCCCCCCCCCCCCCCCCCCCCCCCCCCCCCCCCCCCCCCCCCCCCCCCCCCCCCCCCCCCCCCCCCCCCCCCCCCCCCCCCCCCCCCCCCCCCCCCCCCCCCCCCCCCCCCCCCCCCCCCCCCCCCCCCCCCCCCCCCCCCCCCCCCCCCCCCCCCCCCCCCCCCCCCCCCCAACACATGAGTAGGTGGTTCTCTCTCAGAAAATGTATGCTGGAAGTGTAGGCATGTTTTGATGGCTCTCCTTACTAATGAAGGAAGGGTGGAGGGGCATATATAGCCTCCACACAAAATCTAACCGTTACACACAAATCACCAAACTCGGTGGGACCGAATCATGAAACTCGGTCAGGCCGATTTAGTTCAAAATGTGAACGTTAGGATTTTTGGTGGGACCGACATGTCAACTCGGTGGGACCGATTTCATTAGGGTTAGGGCATAACATAATCTCGGTGAGACCGATCACATAAACTCGGTAGGACCGATTTCTGTAATAGGCAAACAGAGAGTTGGCCAGGCAAACTCGATGGGACCGATTCACTCATTTCGGTGAGACCGAAACGTTACGAAAGGAAAACAGAGAGTTTGCATTGCGAACTCGGTGGGACCGATCGCTCATCTCGGTTGGACCAAAATGTTACGAAGGGAAATGGAGAGTTTGCAATCCCATCTCGGTGAGACCGAGATCCCTATCGGTGAGACCAAAGTGACTAGGGTTTCTGGCAATGGCTATGTCAAGTGAACTCGGTGGCGCCGGATAGATCAAATCGGTAGGGCCGAGTTTGACTTTTGGTTTGGGACATATGTGGATATGAGAAAGTGGTTGAGGGCTTTTGGAGCATATCACTAAGCATTTTGAGCAAGCAAGCCATTAAGCAACACCTCACCCCCTTTTAATAGTATTGGCTTTTCCTATGGACTCAATGTGATCTTGGATCACTAAAATGAAAATGTAGAGTCTTGAGCTTGAGCCAATATGTGTCCTTAGCGTTTTGAGGGGTCCACATCCCTAATCCATGCCATGCCAATCATTGAACTTTCTGAAATGATCATCTTGAAATAGCATTAGTTCAATGAGCTATATGTTGTTAGGAATTACCAAAACCACCCAGGGATAGTTGCACTTTCAATCTCCCCCTTTTTGGTAATTGATGACAACATATAGATCAAAGCTTCGACAAATGATAATAAGATTGAAATACATCTTCGCGTTGAGAAGTAAGAGCTCCCCCTAAATTTGTGCATTATTTAAAATTTGCTTTTGGATGCAAATGCACAATCAATTAGGATCATGGGTCACTCTTCCATGTCACATACATCTTGGTGGAGCGTTCAAAATGATAGGAATTAAAACATGCACTCATCACCAAGCAAAGTGAATGATCATATAGAGATATAAAAGATAATATCATCCAAGCATAAGCATTAAGGTAGGATATGATCAAACACATGATCATACAAGTATCTCACACACAGACATAAAGTATCAAACGAGCACACACAAAAGTATCAAGCAAATAGCAAGAAAGACAAAGAAGCAACACTCTCTCTCGAAGCCTATGATCTATACATTTCTCCCCCTTTGGCAACAAGTTACCAAAAAGTTTGAAAATGCATAGTGCTATGCGTCTCTCTAGGCTTGATCTTCGGGAGGTGGTGTAGATAGGACTCCAAGGATGAAGGCATCAGTAGATGTTGTTGGAGCTGGTGGAGTGGCAACTGGAGGTGGCGCTGAAGCTGTTGCTGCTGGTGCTGAAGTAGTTGCTCTAGTGTCAGGCACTGGCACTGCAGCAGATCTCTGACCTCTGGGCACTCTCTGAAAAGCATCTGTAGTAGCCTTCCCTTTCTTCTACTCTGCTTCCTCCTGGAGCTGCTCAACAGCTGTCTGCATCTCTGTACTTTCAGATCAAGATCATAGAACTTGGTCTCAATGATCCTTTCCAAGCTCTCCTGATTCCGAGTCAGGGTGGCCAAGCCCTTCTCAATCCTCAAAGTTGCTTGAATTAGATATCCAAGCTGATCTTGTTTTGTCTTCAGAAAAACTTGAGATGCCTCCTCAACACTTGGCATCTTTGTAGCCTTCTCAGCCTTTGCCTTTGCTCTCTTCTCTTGTGCTTGCACAAATGTGGGATCATCCTCATTCATCACAACTGTGTTATCCTCAAATTCTGGTCTCAAAGGTAAGTGCTCCTTGTCCAACAAATAAGTGCATGTGCCCATCTTGGAGTTGATGAGCACCTGAATGTGTGGAGCATACCCACAAGATCTTTTCTGATCAGCAGCTGTCCTCTTGATTGTCTCAACAATCAGACTCATGACCTTGAATTTCTGAGGAACATCAAATATCTGTAGCAAGTTGATTGAATGTCCTCTAATCATCTTGTGATCTCTAGATTTGGGCAACAAAGTATGCCTCAAGATTGTGTTGATTGTAGCTAGACCAAACAACAAGTAATGTACATATCCCAATCTATGTGTATCCAATGCTTTGTCTGGGATCTCTTTGTACATATTTGCCATAGAGTTGTGGTCTTTCTTCTTCTTGGCATAGACATCCAAATCATCTTCATGTTCTTCAGGGGCATTAATCAACTTGGCCCATTCATCAATAGTTGACTGGTACCTTGTACCCTCAGACATCCATACAATCCTACCATCAGGATAAAAATGAGCAGTGGAGTAGAATTGCATGATGAGTTCATCATTCCACTTTGTCAGCTTATGAGACACAAACTTGTCAACACCACATGATCTGAAGCTCTCACGTACACCTAGAAAATAGTCTTCATTCTCATCAATGTAATCCCAATCAACCCACTTCATATCACAGACAATAGGCTTCTTGTCAAGCAAAATGGTCTCATAGAAATCTTGTTTTTCTTTGGTGTGGAACATGTAGTCCACTGCAGTCTTCCTCCTCACAGCATATGGATCAGATTGTCTCCAAAGTCTCAGACCTGCATCCTTCCTGATGCCCATATCTTCTGCCACTGGATAACTGTCATTGTGATCTGGAATCTTTGGCTTAAGCTTAGCACTTGGGCTTCAGCATCTTCTTCCTCAACTTCAGGCACTGGGGCCTTGTTCTTCTCTCAGCTGGAATGTTCCTAGTGCTTCTCTTGGGCTTAGAAGTCTTTTGAGCTTGAGCAGCAGCTTTGGGGGCAGTCTTGGGCTTTAAAGGAGCAGCCCCAGACTTAATAGCATCCCCCATAAGCTTTTGGGACTTGGGTGCTGGTGCATCCTCTTCCTCTTCTTCTTCATCATCAGATGAATGCCTTTCAAATTCTGCCATGGGGTCCACCTTCTTGCACCATCTTCCCCTCTTTCTTTCCTTCTTCTTCTTATCCTCACCAGCAGCCTCTCCCCCAGTTGACTTGGAGGGTTCCTGAGTGGAGGCCCTGGCCTTAGACATTGGAATTCTCTTAGCTGGTGCCTTCTTGTTCAAGCCAGGCTTTGTTGCAACTGCGGCTCCATATTCCTTCTTCAGCACTTTCCTTTTGGAGCTCACTTCTTCCTCAACAGCCACATAGTCCTCATCCTCAGAGTCTGAGGTTCTCTTCTTCCTTGATCTGGTGGCTGCCTTGGGCAGGTTGCTTGGAGTGATCCTGCTGCCCTCATCATAGCTGCTTGAGGGACTAGTGCCCTCACTCATGTGCACTTGCTCTTCTGATTTGTTCTGGCTATCACTCTGGTCAGACATTCTGGCAAGCGAACTGACAGCAGACCCTGTGAATTGATATAGATGAGGTAGAGTGGATGAGAATCACAAAGTGCAGAGTTTTTGCAAAACATATGAGTCAAAAACTTAGTTTTAGTTCACCACAGAAAGCATTTCGGAGCTACCGATTTGTTAAACTCGGTGACACCGAAGCAACTTTTGGAGTCTAAACTAGTGAACTCGGTCAGACCGAGTCACAGTTCGGTGGCTCCGAGATTGCTAGGGTTTCACAGAGAGTTGAATTCGGTCGCACCGATTTGCAGCTTTCGGTCAGACCGAAAAGTGCAAGTGCTATGGCCTAAGCCAAATCAGTGAGACTGATTTCCACAACTCGGTCGGTCCGAGATGAGTTCGGCGGAAACCTAACCCTAAATTTTCGAATCAAACCTAACCTAAAGGAAGTTTTCTCTGGATAGATTGATTTCATACGTGGTAAAGAACATGGCGTTGCATTGTGCTAAGAATCGGAGTAAGGAATTAGCACAAAAGATCGAACTCATACCCTAGTTCGGCGGTGAGTTCGCTACGGCGGCAACGGTGGGGTTGAATCCCATTGACGGCGATGGAAACCAGCGGCGGGAGGTCGCTGGCGATGAGAAGATGATCCGGGGACCCGAGACGGCAGAGCAGGACACGCGCGGGCTGAGGAGTTTTCAAGAAATTTCCAAAATCTCACCCGTGGGTTTATATATCCTGACCCTGTCAGTGTGACCGAATGGAACAACTCGGTGGCACCGAGACGCAGAATCGCAAGCGGTTACTGCAACTCGGTGTGACCGAAAAGTTCAAATCGGTTGCACCGAGATTGAAAACCTAGGTCAACTCAGTGAACTCGGTGTGACCGAAGTGGATGGATCGGTCAGACCGAAATGCACAGAGAGGTTTTGGAAGTTTAATTCTATGACGAATCGGGGACTCCGAGTGCTCCTCATACAGAGTGGTTCGAATCTGACTGGATCAAACTTTGTGATGTAGCATGAATAGAGTTTGAGACAAGAGAAGCATAGATAGCTAGAGGAAGTTCTTAGGCATTCTTGTCCATCCATTTGGCAAAATAGGAAAAAGCCAAACAATCAAAGCAACAAATGGATGTCCTTGAATGAGTAAAATATGCAATCAACATGCTCACACAATAAAATGACAAATGAAGTATGTGACAAAGCATGCACAAACACTCTAGCATCTATCAAGCAATTGGTGATGACTAGGTCATCTATATATGAGTATATTGACTTAGGAGTCAAATAAGAACATTTGATCATAGGTCATACTCATCGTTTAAGCACCAGTGGGGTTGCCACTTTTACATAAAGCATTGTTGTGTTCACACCATTAGAGTTGCTTTAGCTCAATTGATTAGAGTAAAGCTCCCCTAGATGTGATATCCCCCCCTAAGAGGGATGAACTAACCTTGGGTTTTGTCGATGATGACTTCATGTAGATGTTGAAGATGTGGATGCTCAATGTTGATGTAGATCATTTGGAGCAATCCATTGGAGTGAGTTGCACTTTCAATACCTACACAGGTTAGTCCCACAAGGAACAAACAAGGATATACATAGACATAGAGTGATGTACACATAGATGATGTCCATGAAAGCATTAGGTTACCTTGTCCCTTGTCTTACCAACAAGAGGGTTTGTGACTCCTTGAATTAGTGCAAGATGTGGAAGTTGTTTACACTTGTCCTCGCCAAAATGATATGAGTGAAGTATGTTGGCGGAGTCACCCTCAAGAACTCTCTAGTTCTTCTTCTTTGGGATCCACATCATCTTGATGGGAATCCTTGGAGTTGTAGTTGTACTTGATGAAGTAGAACTTGATGTAGTCTTGGGAACCCACTTGACCAAGGCCTTAGGGGCTTCTTCAAATGCATCAATCTCCTCTTGAAGCTTGTCCTTGCCTTTTTGCCTATGGTCTTGTGGTGAAAGATCATCTTGTGCTTGTGTCCCTTGGAAAGAAGTAGGATCATACTTCTCTTGTTGAGGAACAAACTTTGTCTTGGGGTATTGATCTTCTTCCCACTCAACTCCATTGGCATTGAACTTTCGTTCAAAACCAACACCTTGATTCTTCTGATGCCTTCCTTGCTTGCGTACAATTTCCTCAAAATGCTTACTCCTGGCAAGGCTCTTGTAAACACCTTTCTCTATAATTCCCTTCAATAAGCTATTTTCTTGCTCAAGTGTAACTTGGCTAAGAGAATCATTAGTGGAATCAAGAGAACTACTAGAAGCAACAATATTGGATTTATCATGATTGTTGTTGTTACTACTAGAAGAAGAATCTTTCTTACTCTTGTTGCTAGATTTAACTTGTGGCATATAAGTAGACAAGAGTAAATGCTTGGCAATGTAAGAAGCACTTTTCTTGCGAATATCATCATTGATTGCTTTTAAGAACCCATGCTCTTGCTCAAGGTTGAGCTTTTCAAAGCGTAACTTCTCATGAGTCTTTAAAAGTTCTCGATGATCTTCCAAGGTAGTTTCATGAGCTAACTTAAGAGTGTTTAGTTCTTTAGTTAGACGCTCAATCTCCTTCTTATCATCATCATTTGTTTTATCTTGATTAGCATGATTAATAGCAATTTCATCATAGTTATCATCACTAGAGTTGTCAACAAGTAAATCATCATCACCTAGCAAGTCATCTTCATCACTATTAAAATCAACATACTCGGGGTGTGATACCTTTGGGCCTTTAGCCATGAAGCATCTCCCAATTCCTTCATTTCGTGAGTCAAATATGACGTAGGAGTTGGTTGACACAAGTGCTAGACCGGCAACCCCTTCATATTGAGTATATTCGGAGTCGGAGTGATAACTTCTTTCGGAGTGATGGTCGGAGTTGGAGCCGGATACCCATTCACCAACATGAGCTTGATGTATTCATTTTGTGTAGCTCCTTGATGACTTGTCCTTCCTTTCCGAATCCTTGCTTCTCCGAGAGGTTCTTCGTTCATAACGATCATCTCTACTCCTCCTCTCTCCAGGTGGTGATTCTTCTCTTCTACTTCTCCTTTTGGGTGAATCTTCTCTTCTTTTGTAGGGGGCTGTACACTCACTGGAGTAGTGTCCGGGTCTTCCACAATTGTAGCAATTATGCTCACGACTCGAAGATCTTTTGTCATTGTAGGACCTTGACTTGGAACTTCTTTCCTTGCTTCTACTCTTGTAGAACTTGTTGAAGTTCTTCACCATTAGACTCAATTCCTCATTGAAGGTTTGTTTCTCACTTGATGATGTAGGAGCATCACATGAGGCTTTGTAAGCACCACTTGACTTGTTGTGAGGCTCTTCCTTATCCTTGAGTGACATCTCATGAGCAACAATTCTTCCAATGACTTCCGTTGGCTTGAGATCTTTGTAATTGGGCATCATTTGGATCAATGTGCACACGGTATCATATTTTCCATCCAAGGCTCTTAGGATCTTCTTGATGATGAATCTATCGGTCATTTCCTCACTTCCTAAGCCGGCAATCTCATTTGTGATGAGAGCAAGCCTAGAGTACATTTCAGCGACACCTTCACCATCCTTCATTTTGAACTTGTCAAGTTGACTTTGAAGCACATCCAATTTGGATTCCTTGACGGAGTCGGTACCCTCGTGCATATCAATCAAAGTATCCCAAATTTCCTTTGCATTCTCAAGACGGCTAATTTTGTTGAATTCTTCGGGGCACAATCCGTTGAAGAGGATATCGCAAGCTTGAGCATTGTATTGCATCATCTTCAACTCTTCCGCGGTAGCTTCACGGTTCGGTTCTCTCCCATCAAAGAATTCACCTTGCAAGCCAATACACACAATAGCCCAAACGGCGGGGTTATGTCCAAGAATATGCATTTTCATCTTATGCATCCAACTAGCAAAATTAGTACCATCAAAGTAAGGACCTCTACGGTGGTAATTTCCCTCGCTAGATGCCATACTCTCCTAGGTTGTGAAACCAAGGCTATGATCACCAAAAGCTATGGAAATCAAGGCAAATGGAGACCAAAGCTCTGATACGACTTGTAGGATCGAAAGTATGTCTAGAGGGGGGGTGATTAGACTACTTGACTGATACGTCTCCAACGTATCTATAATTTATGAAGTATTCATGCTATTATATTATCCATCTTGGATGTTTAATGGGCTTTACTATGCACTTTTATATTATTTTTGGGACTAACCTATTAACCCAGAGCCCAGTGCCAGTTTCTATTTTTTTCCTTGTTTCAGTGTTTCGCAGAAAAGGAATATCAAACGGAGTCCAAACGGAATGAAACCTTCGGGAGCGTGATTTTTGGAACGAACGTGATCCAGAAGACTTGGAGTGTACGTAAGGGAAGCAACAAGGAAGGCACCAGGCAGGGGGCGCGCCCACCCCCCTGGGCGCGCCCTCCACCCTCGTGGGCCCCTCATGGCTCCCCTGACCGACTTCTTTCGCCTATATATATCCATATACCCTAAAACCATCGGGGAACAGAATAGATCGGGAGTTCCGCCGCCGCAAGCCTCTGTAGCCACCAAAAAACCAATCGGGACCCTGTTCCGGCACCCTGCCGGAGGGGGGATCCCTCACCGGTGGCCATCTTCATCATCCCGGCGCTCTCCCCCCCCCCCCCCCCCCCCCCCCCCCCCCCCCCCCCCCCCCCCCCCCCCCCCCCCCCCCCCCCCCCCCCCCCCCCCCCCCCCCCCCCCCCCCCCCCCCCCCCCCCCCCCCCCCCCCCCCCCCCCCCCCCCCCCCCCCCCCCCCCCCCCCCCCCCCCCCCCCCCCCCCCCCCCCCCCCCCCCCCCCCCCCCCCCCCCCCCCCCCCCCCCCCCCCCCCCCCCCCCCCCCCCCCCCCCCCCCCCCCCCCCCCCCCCCCCCCCCCCCCCCCCCCCCCCCCCCCCCCCCCCCCCCCCCCCCCCCCCCCCCCCCCCCCCCCCCCCCCCCCCCCCCCCCCCCCCCCCCCCCCCCCCCCCCCCCCCCCCCCCCCCCCCCCCCCCCCCCCCCCCCCCCCCCCCCCCCCCCCCCCCCCCCCCCCCCCCCCCCCCCCCCCCCCCCCCCCCCCCCCCCCCCCCCCCCCCCCCCCCCCCCCCCCCCCCCCCCCCCCCCCCCCCCCCCCCCCCCCCCCCCCCCCCCCCCCCCCCCCCCCCCCCCCCCCCCCCCCCCCCCCCCCCCCCCCCCCCCCCCCCCCCCCCCCCCCCCCCCCCCCCCCCCCCCCCCCCCCCCCCCCCCCCCCCCCCCCCCCCCCCCCCCCCCCCCCCCCCCCCCCCCCCCCCCCCCCCCCCCCCCCCCCCCATCTTCATCCTACGCCTCCCACGGATTGATAAACCTTAGGTCATCCACTTGAGGAAAATTTGCTACTGTCCTACAAACCTCTGCACTTGGAGGCCCAACAACATCTACAAGAAGAAGGTTGCGTAGTAGACATCATTGACCAAATAAAAATCTAGCCTTTTCCCAATTTTAAGTTTTGGCAGATCTTAGAACAAGTCAAGCAATCAACCTACACATGCAAGTCTAAGAGTATAGCAGCGGAATGTAAAACATTGCATATGAAGGTAAAGGGAGGAGTTTGAAGGGAGAAAACGCAATGTAGACACGGAGATTTTTGGCGTGGTTCCGATAGGTGGTGCTATCGTACATCCATGTTGATGGAGGCTTCAACTCACGAAGGGTAACTGTTGTGCTAGTCCACGGAGGGCTCCACCCACGAAGGGTCCAAGAAGAAGCAACCTTGTCTATTCCACCATGGCCATCGCCCACGAAGGACTTGCCTCACTAGGGTAGATCTTCACGAAGTAGGCGATCTCCTTGCCCTTACAAACTCCTTGGTTCAACTCCGCAATCTTGTCGGAGGCTCCCAAGTGACACCTAACCAATCTAGGAGACACCACTCTCCAAAAGGTAATAGATGGTGTGTTGATGATGAACTCCTTGCTCTTGTGCTTAAAATGATAGTCTCCCCAACACTCAACTCTCTCTCACAGGTTTGGATTTGGTGGAAAGATGATTTGAGTGGAAAGCAACTTGGGGAAGGCTAGAGATCAAGATTCTTGAGGTTGGAATGGAATATCTTGGTCTCAACACATGAGTAGGTGGTTCTCTCTCAGAAAATGTATGCTGGAAGTGTAGGCACATTCTGATGGCTCTCCTTACTAATGAAGGGAGGGTGGAGGGGTATATATGACCTCCACACAAAATCTAACTGTTACACACAAATCACCAAACTCGGTGGGACCGAATCATGAAACTCGGTCAGGCCGATTTAGTTCAAAATGTGAACGTTAGGATTTTCGGTGGGAACGACATGTCAACTCGGTGGGACCGATTTCATTAGGGTTAGGGCATAACGTAATCTCGGTGAGGCCGATCACATAAACTCGGTAGGACCAATTTCTATAATAGGCAAACAGAGAGTTGGTCAGGCAAACTCGGTGGGACCGATTCGCTCATTTCGGTGAGATCGAAACGTTACGAAAGGGAAACAAAGAGTTTGCATTGCAAACTCGGTGGGACCGATCGCTCATCTCGGTTGGACCGAAACGTTACAAAGGGAAATGGAGAGTTTGCAATCCCATCTCAGTGAGGCTGAGATCCCTATCGGTGAGACCGAAGTGACTAGGGTTTCTGGCAATGGCTATGTCAAGTGAACTTGGTGGCGCCGGATAGATCAAATCGGTAGGGCCGAGTTTGACTTTTGGTTTGGGACATATGTGGATATGAGAAAGTGGTTGAGGGCTTTTGGAGCATATCACTAAGCATTTTGAGCAAGCAAGCCATTAGGCAACACCTCACCCCCTTTTAATAGTATTGGCTTTTCCTATGGACTCAATGTGATCTTGGATCACTAAAATGAAAATGTAGAGTCTTGAGCTTGAGCCAATATGTGTCCTTAGTATTTTGAGGGGTCCACATCCCTAATCCATGCCATGCCAATCATTGAACTTTCTGAAATGATCATCTTGAAATAGCATTAGTTCAATGAGCTATATGTTGTTAGGAATTACCAAAACCACCCAGGGATAGTTGCACTTTCAGTACACGACAGGAGCCCCCGGGCCTGGGCCACACATAAGCGCGAAGCGTTGTTGGGCCAGGCCCAGAACGGTGCACGGGCACGCGTGTCAGAGTTTTAACCGTGGTAATTTCTTCGCCAGTTGCGCTTCCCTACGATTCGCATTGAGTGCGTGACGTGGGGGTCGTGCGTGGAACGGTCACAGCACGCTTGTGTCACCTCGCGGTGAATAGTAAAGAGGCGGCCCGTGTCTTCCCCATAAAAAAAGAGGAAGCCGCTGGGGCGCTGCTCATTTACAAAGTGGACTCGGGTCGTGGCCTTCATGGCGCCTGCGCCCCATGATCACGGGGCGGGAAACGGTCGTTCCACTTGTCTTCTTAATTCCGGCTCGCCTGCCACGTGCCCCCATGCCTCAGGGAGGGTAGGTGGCGGATACGGAGGGCACGAGCATTAACGTCGAGGCGGGAAGCCGGGCGTTGCTGATTAGAGAAGCGGGTCGGTCCTGATTCCCTGCGCCTCTGGCGGCCGGATTGGTCGAGTGGGGCGGCCGCCCTTAGGTTGGGGGGCCGAGCCCCGTCCTTGCCCCTCTATAAAAAAAGGGAGAGGGACAACGTCCTTCTGCATTCATCTCCTTCCTGCTTGATCCCTTTCTTCCACTCGCCATGGTGAGAGGGCGCGCCGGTGCTCCAATGGCGGCGACGAGGGCTTCTGCTCAACAACGTGTCCCCCCTCCTCTGGAGCTCATGGCAGCAGAGCCCACTGTGAGAGGAAGAGGGAGGGGGCGAGGCCGAGGCCGCCGTGGCGCTCGGGGTAGAGGAGGACGGGGCGGCGCACCGGCCGCGCTTTCGCCAGCGGCTCTTCCCCCAATGGAGGGCCATGTCGGAGACCAGCCCCACGAGTTCTTCATCAGGATGTACAAGCCAGTGTGCGGTCACCTTCGCCTTCCCACCCCGTTCGCTCGGGTAATGGAGCTTGACCCTCCACAGGCCTTGAGGCTGCATATGAGGGGCTGCGGGAACGGCGGCATGCGGGTCAACATCGACTTCCCCGCCCCTCACGTCATGTACCTCCGTCGTGGGTGGAAGACCTTTGCCCGTGCCCATAGCCTGGCGGAGGGGCACGTTCTCCAGTTCAAATTAATGGAGAACGGCCTGCTCTCCATCAAGGTCTTCGGGCGCTCGGGAACCCGCTTACGACGAAACCTCCTCCTCGAGCGACAGTGACAAGGAGGACAGCGACATCGGCGATGATGGTAGCGGGCGGGAGGACGCCGATTCCGACTTCGGATGACTATCGGCGGCAACACCATCATCTGCATGGCCCTCCTCCCTCGGCCACGCGCCTTGCCGAGGGTCATCCCCGCCATGCTCTCCATCGGCGTGTTCCCCGTCGCCTCTTCTTTGCCTTCACCTGCCACACCTGGGAGGAAAGGGGCAAGAACGGAGATTACGAGGCACTTATCTTTCTTTTAGCTTGTAGGCACCTGTCAAATCTTAATTTCTAAATAATGTAATCTCTCGAGCCCATGCCTGAGTCATGTAATATTCGTACTTGTATCAGCATGTCTATGAAAAAGACCAGCCTTGCCGGGAACCCGTGCATGTACACGTCCATGCAGAGGAGAAATGCCTCTTTAATGCAAATAAATGAGTTCTCCCGGCAAGCTATCTTGCCGGTGCCCTCTGTGCCTACCGGAGAATCACATCTGCCGGGTTACAGACAAAGGGTCTAGCTCCTCGTCAATCTCCTTTTACTAAAGGCTACTGCGACCATTCTGACCGAAGCAGCGTTCGTGTCAGGGATGGGAGCACCTAAGTTTAAAAGAGAGTGGCGAGGTTTTCTAATGCACAAGTCACAGGTTACGAACAGGAATGGGAAAGAGGTGAACTTTATCTGTTTGGTTTGTCGGGGATCGCCATGCCGGGCAGTCTTCCCAATTTCTTGCCGGAGCCGGGTCCTTGGCGGAATCGAGCGTCCTTGCTGCGGCTGGAAAGAAGAGAGAACAGGAGCATGGAACCTTGGCGGTCCATTAAGATTTGTTGGAATCAAAAAGTAGTACAATATCCTGGACAAGCATGTATATACATATACACATAAACATGGAAATCAACGGGAAACTGTACATACTAAGGTTTTTTTCCTTGACTACGCACAGGGTCTGCGCCTGGCTTTGTACATAGGGTTACATGCCTTGCTGGCAAGGCTAGTACAAAGGGGGGTTGCCGGGGCTCCCGGCAACCGCGCCTTAGGGGTAATACTCGCGAAGATATTTGATATTCCAGGAATTGCTCACCGAAATGCCATCTTCGGTCTCCAGGCGGACTGCGCCGTGCCTGGTGACTCGTATTACCTGATAAGGGCCTTCCCACTTTGGTGTCAACTTGTTTGAACTCTTGGCGGATTGGATTCGCCGAAGAACAAGGTCACCTTCCTCAAGGCTTTGGGCGTGAACCTTGCGGCTATGGTAGCAGTTCAAGGCTTGCTGGTAGCGAGCAGCTCGCACAGCAGCCTGAAGACGATCTTCCTCAAGGAGCGTCGCATCATCTTGGCGCAACTGCTCTTGCTCAAGCTCATCATAAGCGAGCACTCGAGGTGACCCGTATATGAGTTCCGTGGGGAGAACTGCTTCTGCCCCGTATACCAGGGCAAAGGGTGTCTGGCCAGTGGCTCGATTTGGTGTCATTCTTATCAACCAAAGAACCGTTGGCAACTCATCAATCCAGCGCCTTCTGCACTTGTGTAGCCTTTCAAAAGTTCTGGTCTTGAGGCATCGCAACACTTCTGCATTCGCCCTCTCAGCCTGGCCGTTACTTCTGGGATGAGCAACAGAAGCAAAACAAACCTTGCCGCCGAGGTCTTGGATGTACTGCATGAAGGTGCGGCTCGTGAACTGCGTGCTGTTATCGGTGATGACTCTATTTGGCACACCAAAACGGCAGACTAGTCCCTTGAAGAACTTGACGACTGATTGTGCTGTCACCTTTCTCACCGGTTCCACTTCCGGCCACTTTGTGAACTTGTTGATCGCGACGTACAAGTACTCAAAATCCCTGACAGCACGGGAAAAGGGGCCCAGTGGGTCGAGCCCCCAGACCGAAAATGGCCAGGAAAGAGGGATTGTTTGAAGAGCTTGGGCTGGTTGATGAAGCTTCTTTGAATGGAACTGGCACGCTTCACACTTGGTTACTAGTGCAGTTGCATCCTGGAGAGCGGTGGGCCAGAAGAAACCTTGCCGGAACGCTTTGCCGGCAAGGGCTCTTGACCCTCTGTGGGAGCCACACATGCCTCCATGTATCTCTGCAAACAGCTCCAGTTCGTCCTCCTAAGGAATGCACTTCAATTTCACGCCGTTCGGTTTCCTTCTGTATAGGGCATCATTCACAAACTGGTACATGCTGGACCGACGGGCTACTTTCTCTGCCTGTTCCTGTTCCTCAGGGAGTTCCCCTGTTTGGAGGAAACGGACGGTGCGCTGCGCCCATGCCGGAGCCTGGGGCTCGACGACAAGGACTAAAGGCTCATCTTCGGCCGTAGGGGAAACTGCCTCTACGGTCAGGGCTTGGGGCCCTGCCAGAGGTTGCTGCTCCCCGGCAAGCTTGGGGTACCTGGCAACTTCCTTGCCGGCGGCTCCTGGGAGCTCAGCGGGAAAGTACTTGTCGGGGCCTGCCTTCCTTCGCTTGTCCTGTCCCGCTGATGGCTCAACGGATGGCTGGGTTAATTGAAGCACAAAGGTACCTGGTTCCACAGGCAACTTGAGGGCAGCGCATTTCGACAAGTCGTCGGCAATGCTGTTCTCTGCTCGGGGAACATGCTCTGCTTGTAGACCGTCAAAACGCTCCTCCAAGTTCCTCACTTCATCCGCATAGGCCTCCATCAACGTGCTCTGGTAATCCTTGTTAACTTGCTTTACGACAAGCTGCAAATCACCCCTGATGATGAGCTTCCTGATTCCGAGGTCTGCCGCGATCCTGAGACCAACAAGCAATCCCTCGTACTCTGCAGTGTTGTTCATTGATTTTTCTCGGGGAAAGTGCATCTGGACTACGTACTTGAGGCGCTCTCCGATGGGTGCGACAAGTAGCACACCGGCACCAGCACCTTGTAGCGGGAAAGCTCCATCAAAGTACATAATCCAATCACGGCTCGTCTCCTTGTCGGGAAGGGTGATATCTCCACTCGTCGAGCTTCTCCGTAGCAGGAGGAAAGTCGAGGAGCAGTTGCACGCGCGCGAACGCTTCTGCTGGCGTGGGTGGCGGCGAAAGCTGCGTGGACCGTGACGGGCTCTAACTTCTAACCACGTTAGAAGGAGCCCTACCACGGTCTCACGGTCGCGCGCCGTTTCCACCAGCGTCTGGGCGCGCATGCTAGCCCGGTGCATCTCGAGAGTGACGCAAAGGGCTCTTCCCGCGGCGGCGCCCGGGGGCACCGACATCGCGGCGTTGCTCGTCATGCGCGACCTGGGAAGACCGCAGCGCGGGCGCTGGCTGGGGCGTCCTGGAGGTCGCTGCGCCGCCCGTGGGCAGCACGGCCCCGCCCCTGAACCCAGCAGGCGTGCGGCTCGTCGTCTTGGGTACTTACGACGCCGCTCGCCTGGCTTCGATTGCCAGAGTGTCGTGGATGCTCGCGGGACACGCCTCCGCCACCATCCGTGGCCGCCCCGTCGCCCGCCCGCGCTGGTATGGGCGGTTCGGCTCCAGATGAACCGATCGTTGTGATCCCCTTCTTCTTGGGATCCATGGCGATGAAGAAGTCGATGCGCTAACTTCTAGACCAGATTTTCACAGGTCCCCCCCTACCTGGCGCGCCAAAGATGTCGGGGAAAACGACACCTATGGGATCCCGAGGACCCCTACTACGGTTGGCGGGGGTGAAGAGCTGTGCAAAGAGCAGGTCTAGCAATCAGCGCGAGGGGATTTTTACCCAGGTTCGGGCCGCAAATGATGCGTAAAACCCTAGTCCTGCTTGTCTGTGTTTATCTTGTGTTCTTTAGTTCTTGGACTAGCTACTATGCGTGCCCAGTCTAAAAAGTCCGAATCCTTCCACAGTACGCCTCGGGCCTCCTTTTATATGTCAAAGGGGTCGCCACAGTGGCACACAGGAGGTGGAAAGTATCTACAGTGTACAAGTTTATCGCCTGACATCATAGGACAAACGCATTTAATGCGCTGTCTACGTGCCCTCTTGCTTTATCGAGGACGGCAACAGAGCCCGTCCCGTCCGTCAAAGCCTCGCCTTGCTTCGACGTGCGTCCAAGCTGACGAGGCATGCAGTGCCATGCTGGCTGGCTGGTTGCTGTGCTGGTGCGGTGACAGGGCCTTCATGAAGATCTGCATGCCACCACGCAGGTGCTTGACTAGTTGGCCTAGAAGCTGCATGCTGCCATGCAGGCACTTGCCTAGTTGGCGGGCTGGTTGCCGCGTCGGAACGGCCGCGGGGCAGCGGAGCTTTGGTAGGTGCGGGCCTGGCCGTGGCCCCGCAGATGCCCCCGGCAAGGGTCTTGCCGGGGCCTCGCGGCCGTCCCTGGCAAGGATCTTGCCGGGGGACTTCGTCTTCTGGTTCTTATGTAGACTCGCAGGCCTTTGGTCTTCACAAAGATCTGCATGCCACCATGCAGGCGCCCCCGAGTCTTGGTTTCGACGTTGTCGATGGTGTCAGAACTCTCAGGCTCAAGGGTGGTGGCCTCGCTGGTGTTCGGCAAATCGCCCCGGCAAGGCTCTTGCCGGGGCTATGTAGGCCGCCCCGGCAAGGGTGTTGCCGGGGGAAGTCCATCTTGCCCCTTTGCTCTTCATGCCTCTGGCTTGACTACTGCCTTGACAGTCTCACACCTCTCCTTCCTCTGCCCCACCAAGCATGGCCGCAGGTGTGGCTACGACTGCCCGTGCACAAGTAAACGGGTACAGAAAGGCCCCTACTTTTGTACACCGACACTGGGATGTGCAATGATCAAGAGTGACATGTATAAAAAATATGAACGATGGCCTTGCCACAAATACTATGCCAACTACATGATCATGCAAAGCAATATGACAATGATGAAGCGTGTCATAATAAACAGAACGATGGAAGTTGCATGGCAATATATCTCGGAATGGCTATGGCAATGCCATAATAGGTAGGTGGTGGCTGTTTTGAGGAAGGTATATGGTGGGTTTAATGCACCGTCGAGAATTGCGCGGTACTAGAGAGGCTAGCAATGGTGGAAGGGTGAGAATACGTATAATCCATGGAGTCAACATTATTCATAAAGAACTCACGTACTTATTGCAAAAAATTATTAGCTATCGAAACAAAGTACTACAAGCATGCTCCTAGGGGGATAGATTGGTAGGAAAAGACCATCGCTCGTCCCGGACCGCCACTCATAAGGAAGACGATCAATAAATAAATCATGCTCCGACTTCAACACATAACGGTTCACCATACGTGCATGCTACGATAATCACAAACTTTAACACAAGTATTTCTACCAATCCACAATTACTCACTAGCACGACTCTAATATCACCATCTTTATATCTCAAAACAAATGCAAGGAATCAAACTTCTCATAGTATTCCACGCTCTTTATATGAAAGTTTTTATTATATCCCTCTTGGATGCCCATAATATTAGGACTAAATTCACAACCTAAGCAAATTACCATGCTGTTTAGAGAGTCTCAAAATAATACAAGTGTAGCATGAGAGTTCAACAATTTCTATAAAATGAAGCCACCGCCGTGCTCTAAAAAGATATAAGTGAAGCACTAGAGCAAATTGCCTAGCTCAAAAGATATAAGTGAAGCACATAGAGTATTCTAATAAATTCATGATTCATGCATGTCCCTCTCAAAAGGTGTGTACAACAAGGATGATTATGGCAAACTAAAAAGCAAAGACTCATATCATACAAGACTCTCCAAGCAAAACACATATCATGTGGTGAATAAAAATATAGCCTCAAGTAAATTTACTGATGGATTGAAGACGAAAGAGGGGATGCCATCCGGGGCATCCCCAAGCTTAGATGCTTGGTTGTACTTGAATATTACCTTGGGGTGCCTTGGGCATACCCAAGCTTAGGCTCTTGCCACTCCTTATTCCATAGTCCATCAAATCTCTACCCAAAACTTGAAAACTTCACAACAGAAAACTCATGAGATCCGTCAGTATAAGAAAATAAATCACCACTTTTTGGTACTGTTATGAACTCATTATTTATTTATATTGGTGTAATATCTATTGTATTCCAACTTTTCCATGGTTCATACCCTCCGATACTGCCCATAGATTCATCAAAATAAGCAAACAACACATAGAAAACAGAATCTGTCAAAAACAGAACAGTCTGTAGCAATCTATAAACTTCGTATACTTATGTAACTCCAAAAATTCTGAAAAATTAGGACAACATAGGAAAGTCATATATAAATCTTGTGTAGAAAAATCAGGATTTTATCACGCTTCTGTAAATTTTATAAATTCTGCTACTGGACGCAAAAGTTTCAGTTTTTCAGCAAGATCAAATCAACGATATACCAAAGTATCCCAAAGGCTTTACTTGGCTCAAACACTAATTAAAAACACCAAAAAACAATTACTACAGAGGTAATAATGTGTATTTATTCAAGAATAGTAGCAAAAACAAAAAACATAAAAATAAAATTGGGTTGCCTCCCAACAAGCGCTATTGTTTAACGCCCCTAGCTAGGCATAAAACATAGATCTAGGTATTGTCATCTTTGGTATGCAATCCATAAGTAGCCCTCATAATAGATTCATATGGCAACTTAATTTTCTTTCTTAGAAAGTGTTCCATTCCCTTCCTTAATGGAAATTGAAATCTAATGTTTCCTTCTTTCATATCAATAATTGCACCAATCATTATATGGAAAGGTCTACCAAGAATAATAGGACATGTAGGATTGCAATCTATATCAAGCACAATGAAATCTACGGGCACATAATTCCTATTTGCAAAAATAAGAACATCATTAATCCTTCCCATAGGTTTCTTGATAGTGGAATCCGCTAGATGCAAATTTAAAGAATAATCATCAAATTCTCGGAAACCTAACACATCACATAAAGTTTTTGGAATCGTGGAAATGCTAGCACCCAAATCACACAAAGCATGAAACTCATAATCTTTAATTTTAATCTTAATAGTAGGTTCTCACTCATCATAAAGCTTTCTTGGGATAGAAACTTCCAGCTCAAGTTTTTCTTCAAAAGATTTCATCATAGCATCAACGATATGTTTAGTAAAAGCTTTATTTTGATTATAAGCACAAGGAGAATTCAACATGGATTGCAACAAGGAAATACAATCTATCAAAGAATAACTATCATAGTTAAAGTCCTTGAAATCCAAAAGAGTGGGTTCATTGCTACTTAAAGTTTTGACCTCTCCAATCCCACTTTTATCAATTTTTCATTAAGATCTTTAAACTCAGAATCATTGGGACGCCCTCTAGCTAAAGTTGACTCATCTCCAGTCCCATATTTATCAAGATTTATATTAGCAAACAAATATTAAATAGGAGTCACATCAAGCACTTTAAGATCTTCATCATTATTATCACAAGAAATAGAAGAACACGCTTTTACAAACGAATCTCGCTTAGCACGCATCCTAGCGGTTCTTTCTTTACACTCATCAATAGAAATTTTAATAGCTTTCAGAGATTCATTAATATCATGCTTGGGTGGCATAGATCTAATTTTCAAAGAATCTCAAGAGAAATTCTATCAACATTCCTAGCCAAATCATCAATCTTGAGCATATTTTCTTCAACCATAGTATTGAAAACTTTTGGGGAATTAATAAAATCTTTAATATTGTTCTCAAGATCAGAGGGAATTTTATTATAATTTCCATAAGAATTGTTGTAGGAATTACCATAATTATTAGAGGAATTAGTAGGAAACGGCCTAGGGTTGAAATTAGGGATAATTAGATTTATGCCCCTAGTTGTGTCCCACTCGGCTGTTTTACCCCTAATTTCCAAAAGTCACCGCTTCTGTCCAAGTCACTTCACTCCTCTTATGCTTTTGCCCTCTAACCGTTTGACCGTCAGTTTGAAAACTTCATAACTAATTCATACTAAATCAGAAAAATGCAAATAAGATACCAAAATGTTCGAAAAAACATCACCTATATGTCAGTGTCATTTGCATTCATGAAACAAGTGTCTGAAAGTGCCCATCCGAGTTTTAGCTCTTATGCTACCACCATGAATAGTAATATCTAAAAAAATTCAAAAAATTCAAAAAAAATTGGTGGCAAAGAATGACAAATGTTTTAAGTGCTTGACAAGTTTCAACAGGAAATGACATTCGTGGGTGCCCCAGCAAAAAAAAAACAATCGGCACTCCAAAATAGATTATTTTTTTACCATGACTTCCACGAATGCCGTTCCCTGATGAAACTTGGCAAGCACTTAGAACATTTGTCGTTCTTTGGCACCATATTTTTTTGGATTTTTTAGATTCTACTATTCATGGTGGTATCAAAAGAGCTAAAACTCGGATGTGCACTTTCCAACACTTTTTTCATGAATGCAAATGACACAGACATATAGGTGATGTTTTTCTGAACATTTTGGTATCTTATTTGCATTTTTCTGATTTAGTATAAATTAGTTATGAAGTTTTCAAACTGACGGTCAAACGGACAAAGGGCAGAAGCATAAGAGCAGCAAAGTGACTTGGACAGAACCGGTGACTTTTGGAAATTAGGGGTAAAACAGACGAGTGGGACACAACTAGGGGCATAAATCTAATTATCCCTTGAAATTACCTCTATAAGCATTATTACCAAAATTGTTCCTACCAACAAAATTCACATCCATAGATTCATTATTGTTCTCAATCAAAGTAGACAAAGGCATATCATTGGGATCAATAGGAGCACTCTTACTAGCAATCAATTTCATAAGTTCATCCATTTTTTCACTCAAAGTATTAATTTCTTTAGCCGCATGCACTTTTTTACTAGTAGAAGATCTTTCGGTATGCCACTGAGAGTAATTAGCCATAATATTATATAGGAGTTTCGTAGCTTCTCCTAATGTAATTTCCATAAAAGTACGTCCTGCGGTGGAATCTAAAAGATTTCTAGATGCAAAATTCAATCCGGCATACTATTTTTGTATGATCATCCATAAACTTAAACCATGAGTAGGGCAATTTCTTATCATCAATTTCATCCTCTCCCAAGATTCTGCAACATGTTCATGATCAAGTTGCTTAAAATTCATTATATCGTTCCTAAGGGAGATGATTGCTACCTCTTGAGCTTGCGTTGGTTTTTCCCTTGAAGAGGAAAGGGTGATGCAGCAAAGTAGAGTAAGTATTTCCCTCAGTTTTGAGAACCAAGGTATCAATCCAGTAGGAGACGATGCACAAGTCACCGAATACCTGCACAAACAAACACCAACTTGCACCCAACGCAATAAAGGGGTTGTCAATCCCTTCACGATTATTTGCAAAGTGAGATCTGGTAGAGATGGATAAACGGTAAAGTAATATTTTTGGTATTTTTGGTTTATGGAACGGAAAGTAAAAGATTGCAAAGTAAGTAAATAGGAAACTAAAATTGTAGATCGGAAACTCATATGATGGAAAATAGACCCAGGGGCCATAGGTTTCACTAGAGGCTTCTCTCAAGATAGAAAATATTACGGTGGGTGAACAAATTACTGCCGAGCAATTGATAGAAAAGCGCAAAGTTATGACGATATCTAAGGCAATGATCATGAATATAGGCATCACGTCTGTATCAAGTAGACCGACTCATGCCTGCATCTACTACTATTACTCCACACATCGACCGACTCCTGCCTGCATCTGGATCGAGCACCGCAAGATTTCAACAGTACAATACATGTCGGTTCCCCTTCTGTCACTAGGATCAAGCACCGCAAGATTGAACCCAAAGCTAAGCACTTCTCCCATTGCAAGAAAAACCAATCTAGTTGGCCAAACCAAATCGATAGTTTGAAGAGACTTGAAAATATATCAAATCATGCATGTAAGAATTCAGAGAAGATTCAAATAATATTCATAGATAAGCTGATCATAAATCCACAATTCATCGGATCTCGGCAAACACACCGCAAAAAGAGTATTACATCGAATAGATCTTCAAGAACATCGAGGAGAACATGGTATTGAGAATCAAAGAGAGAGAAGAAGCCATCTAGCTACTAGCTATGGACCCGTAGGTCTGTGGTAAACTACTCACGCTTAATCGGAGAGGCAATGGTGTTGATGTAGAAGCCCTCCGTGATTGAATCCCCCTCCGGTAGGACGCCAGAAAAGGCCCCTAGATGGGATTACACGGGTACAGAAGGTTGCAGCGGTGGAAAAGTGTTTTCGTGGCTCTCCTGAAAGGTTTTGGAATATTTGAGAATATATAGGTGGAAGAAATAGGTCGGTGGAGTCACGAGGGGCCCACAAGGGCGGGGGCGCGCCCTACCCCCTGGGCGCGCCTCCCGACCTTGTGGCCGCCTCATGGCTTTCCCGACGTGCACTCCAAGCCCTGTGGATGTCTTCTGGTCCAAGAAAAATCATCGCGAAAGTTTCATTCCGTTTGGACTCCATTTGGTATTCCTTTTCTGCGAAACTCTAAAACAAGGAAAAACAGAAACTGGCACTGGGCTCTAGGTTAATAGGTTAGTCCCAAAAATAATATAAAATAGCATATTAATGCATATAAAACATCAAAAATAGACAATATAATAGCATGGAACAATAAAAAATTATAGATACGTTGGAGACGTATCAAGCATCCCCAAGATTAATTCCTGCTCGTCCTCAAGTAGGTAAATGATAAAAACAGAACTTTTGATGTGGAATGCTACCTAACATATTTATCCATGTAATTTCTTTATTGTGGCATGAATGTTCAGATCCGTATGATTCAAAACAAAATTTAATATTGATATAAAAACAATAATACTTCAAGCATACTAACAAGATAATTATGTCTTCTCAAAATAACATGGCCAAAGAAAGCTTATCCCTACAAAATCCTATAGTCTGGCTATGCTCCATCTTCATCACACAAAATATTCAAATCATGCACAACCCCGATGACAAGCCAATCAATTGTTTCATACTTTTGATGTTCTCAAACCTTTTCAACTTTCATGCAATACATGAGCGTGAGCCATGGACATAACACTATAGGTGGAATAGAAGGTGGTTGTGGAGAAGACAAAAAGAAGGAGATAGTCTCACATCAACTAGGCGTATCAACGGGCTATGGAGATGCCCATCAATGATATCAATGTGAGTGAGTAGGGATTGCCATGCAACGGATGCACTAGAGCTATAAGTTTATGAAAGCTCAAAAAGAAAACTAAGTGGGTCAGCATCCAACTTGCTTGCTCATGAAGACCTAGGGCATTTTGAGGAAGCCCATCGTTGGAATATACAAGTGATGTCTACTACGCAACCTTCTTATTGTAGAAGTTGTTGGGCCTCCAAGTGCAGAGGTTTGTAGGACAGTAGCAAATTTCCCTCAAGTGGATGACCTAAGGTTTATCAATCCATGGGAGGCGTAGGATGAAGATGGTCTCTCTCAAACAACCCTGCAACCAAATAACAAAGAGTCTCTTGTGTCCCCAACACACCCTATACAATGGTAAATTGTATAGGTGCACTAGTTCGGCGAAGAGATGGTGATACAAGTGCAATATGGATGGTAGATATAGGTTTTTGTAATATGAAAATATAAAAACAGCAAGGTAACTAACTGTAAAAGTGAGCGAAAATGGTATTGCAATGCTTAGAAATAAGGCCTAGGGTTCATACTTTCACTAGTGCAAGTTCTCTCAACAATGATAACATAATTAGATCATATAACAATCCCTCAACGTGCAACAAAGAGTCACTCCAAAGTCACTAATAGCGGCGAACAAACAAAGAGATTATTGTAGGGTACGAAACCACCTCAAAGTTATTCTTTCTGACCCCCCCCCCCCCCCCCCCCCCCCCCCCCCCCCCCCCCCCCCCCCCCCCCCCCCCCCCCCCCCCCCCCCCCCCCCCCCCCCCCCCCCCCCCCCCCCCCCCCCCCCCCCCCCCCCCCCCCCCCCCCCCCCCCCCCCCCCCCCCCCCCCCCCCCCCCCCCCCCCCCCCCCCCCCCCCCCCCCCCCCCCCCCCCCCCCCCCCCCCCCCCCCCCCCCCCCCCCCCCCCCCCCCCCCCCCCCCCCCCCCCCCCCCCCCCCCCCCCCCCCCCCCCCCCCCCCCCCCCCCCCCCCCCCCCCCCCCCCCCCCCCCCCCCCCCCCCCCCCCCCCCCCCCCCCCCCCCCCCCCCCCCCCCCCCCCCCCCCCCCCCCCCCCCCCCCCCCATACATCAAGTGTTCTCAAATCCTTAAAGACTCAATCCGATAAGATAACTTCAAACGGAAAACTCAATCCATTACAAGAAGGTAGAGGGGGAGAAACATCATAAGATCCAACTATAATAGCAAAGCTCGCGGTACATCAAGATTGTGCCAAATCAAGAACACGAGAGAGAGAGATCAAACACATAGCTACTAGTACATACCCCCAGCCCCGAGGGTGAACTACTCCCTCCTCGTCATGGAGAGCGCCGGGATGATGAAGATGGCCACCGGTGATGGTTTCCCCCTCCGGCAGGGTGCCGGAACAGGGCCCCGATTGGTTTTTGGTGGCTACAGAGGCTTGCGGCGGCGGAACTCCAGATCTAGGTTGTGTTCTGGAGGTTTAGGGATATATAAGAGGTGTTGGCGTCGAGAACAAGTCAAGGGGACCAACGAGGCAGCCACAAGGTCGGGGGGCGCGCCCCCCACCCTTGTGGTGGCCTCGGTGCTCCTCTGGTGCATCTCCGGTACTCCGTGGGCTTCTTTTGGTCCAAAAACAATCTCCGTAAATTTTCAGGTCAATTGGACTCCGTTTGATATTCCTTTTCTGCAAAACTCAAAAACAAGGAAAAAAACAGAAACTGGCACTGGGCTCTAGGTTAATAGGTTAGTCCCAAAAATCATATAAAATAGCATATAAATGCATATAAAACATCCAAGATTGATTATATAATAGCATGGAACAATAAAAAATTATAGATAGGTTGGAGACGTATCAAGCATCCCCAAGCTTAATTCCTGCTCGTCCTCAAGTAGGTAAATGATAAAAACAGAATTTTTGATGTGGAATGCTACCTAACATATTTGTCCATGTAATTTTCTTTATTGTGGTATGAATGTTCAGATCCATAAGATTCAAAATAAAATTTTAATATTGCCATAAAAACAATAATACTTCAAGCATACTAACAAGACAATTAAGTCTTCTCAAAATAACATGGCCAAAGAAAGCTTATCCCTACAAAATCATATAGTCTGGCTATGCTCCATCTTCATCACAAAAAATACTCAAATCATGCACAACCCCGATGACAAGCCAAGAAATTGTTTCATACTTTTGATGTTCTCAAACTTTTTCAACTTTCACGCAATACATGAGCATGAGCCATGGACATAGCACTATAGGTCGAATAGACGGTGGTTGTGGAGAAGACAAAAAGAAGGAGATAGTCTCACATCAACCCCCCCCCCCCCCCCCCCCCCCCCCCCCCCCCCCCCCCCCCCCCCCCCCCCCCCCCCCCCCCCCCCCCCCCCCCCCCCCCCCCCCCCCCCCCCCCCCCCCCCCCCCCCCCCCCCCCCCCCCCCCCCCCCCCCCCCCCCCCCCCCCCCCCCCCCCCCCCCCCCCCCCCCCCCCCCCCCCCCCCCCCCCCCCCCCCCCCCCCCCCCCCCCCCCCCCCCCCCCCCCCCCCCCCCCCCCCCCCCCCCCCCCCCCCCCCCCCCCCCCCCCCCCCCCCCCCCCCCCCCCCCCCCCCCCCCCCCCCCCCCCCCCCCCCCCCCCCCCCCCCCCCCCCCCCCCCCCCCCCCCCCCCCCCCCCCCCCCCCCCCCCCCCCCCCCCCCCCCCCCCCCCCCCCCCCCCCCCCCCCCCCCCCCCCCCCCCCCCCCCCCCCCCCCCCCCCCCCCCCCCCCCCCCCCCCCCCCCCCCCCCCCCCCCCCCCCCCCCCCCCCCCCCCCCCCCCCCCCCCCCCCCCCCCCCCCCCCCCCCCCCCCCCCCCCCCCCCCCCCCCCCCCCCCCCCCCCCCCCCCCCCCCCCCCCCCCCCCCCCCCCCCCCCCCCCCCCCCCCCCCCCCCCCCCCCCCCCCCCCCCCCCCCCCCCCCCCCCCCCCCCCCCCCCCCCCCCCCCCCCCCCCCCCCCCCCCCCCCCCCCCCCCCCCCCCCCCCCCCCCCCCCCCCCCCCCCCCCCCCCCCCCCCCCCCCCCCCCCCCCCCCCCCCCCCCCCCCCCCCCCCCCCCCCCCCCCCCCCCCCCCCCCCCCCCCCCCCCCCCCCCCCCCCCCCCCCCCCCCCCCCCCCCCCCCCCCCCCCCCCCCCCCCCCCCCCCCCCCCCCCCCCCCCCCCCCCCCCCCCCCCCCCCCCCCCCCCCCCCCCCCCCCCCCCCCCCCCCCCCCCCCCCCCCCCCCCCCCCCCCCCCCCCCCCCCCCCCCCCCCCCCCCCCCCCCCCCCCCCCCCCCCCCCCCCCCCCCCCCCCCCCCCCCCCCCCCCCCCCCCCCCCCCCCCCCCCCCCCCCCCCCCCCCCCCCCCCCCCCCCCCCCCCCCCCCCCCCCCCCCCCCCCCCCCCCCCCCCCCCCCCCCCCCCCCCCCCCCCCCCCCCCCCCCCCCCCCCCCCCCCCCCCCCCCCCCCCCCCCCCCCCCCCCCCCCCCCCCCCCCCCCCCCCCCCCCCCCCCCCCCCCCCCCCCCCCCCCCCCCCCCCCCCCCCCCCCCCCCCCCCCCCCCCCCCCCCCCCCCCCCCCCCCCCCCCCCCCCCCCCCCCCCCCCCCCCCCCCCCCCCCCCCCCCCCCCCCCCCCCCCCCCCCCCCCCCCCCCCCCCCCCCCCCCCCCCCCCCCCCCCCCCCCCCCCCCCCCCCCCCCCCCCCCCCCCCCCCCCCCCCCCCCCCCCCCCCCCCCCCCCCCCCCCCCCCCCCCCCCCCCCCCCCCCCCCCCCCCCCCCCCCCCCCCCCCCCCCCCCCCCCCCCCCCCCCCCCCCCCCCCCCCCCCCCCCCCCCCCCCCCCCCCCCCCCCCCCCCCCCCCCCCCCCCCCCCCCCCCCCCCCCCCCCCCCCCCCCAGAAAGAAAAAGAGACGAAAATGATACGGGCAAAATCCCAAACTAACCGTTTCGCACGGTTCGTGCGCAACCTCGTAACAGCGAAGAAAAACAAATCAACCTTAACAACATTACCACTTTCTGCTTGCAGAAAAAGAAGAAAAATAATAAGTTCAAGCACTACAAGTGAACATGTCCAAAATGCCATAAATGAGAAGTACGCCTCATTTACAAGTACTTACCTGCACTATCAGCGTTGGACGATGGGAGTTCCTGTGATGAGACCAATATGCCTCCAGTTTCAGGGTTTGACGATGGGAGATCTTGTGAGGACACCAATATCGCTGCGCTTTCAGGGTCTAAAGAAAGAAAATCCTGGGACAACACGAGCGCCTCCTGCGTCAAGGGGCCAGAAGAAATCGACAGAAGTAAATCATCATCCTCGGATGGCACCTCCTCCACGCTAAAGGCATCTTGCAGTGCATCACCATAATCAAGCCCTCCAGGCGGGAAATTCTCCGGCGGCAAATCTTCACAATCAGATAGATTTTCATTCCCAGCAATACCAACATCCTCATCAGCAACTTTGGTACCAACACCGCGCCCACTCCTCAATGGAACACCACGAGCATCATCTCCACCACTAACGACAGCCTCACGCTCAACATCAGTCATCTGAAGAAATAAAAATTCAGAAAAAGTGAATAATACGAGCAAAACTAACAATCAAAAATAAGCTAGCAAGAGGTGCACAGAAAAACAAACCTTAGCAGCATTCACAGCAACATCATCGATCTTGCTGCTGCTAACATTCAAAGGAACATTGATACGTCTCCAACGTATCTATAATTTATGAAGTATTCATGCTATTATATTATCTGTTTTGGATGTTTATGGGCTTTACGAAACACTTTTATATTATTTTTGGGACTAACCTATTAACCGGAGGCCCAGCCCAAATTGCTGTTTTCTTGCCTATTTCAGTGTTTCAAAGAAAAGGAATATCAAACGGAGTCCAAACGGAATGAAACCTTTGGGAGAGTTATTTTTGGAACGGAAGCAATCCAGGAGACTTGGAGTAGACGTCAGGGAAGATTCGAGGAAGCCACGAGGCAGGGAGGCGCGCCCCACCCCCTGGGCGCGCCCCCACCCTCGTGGGCCCCTCGTGGCTCCCCTGACCGACTTCTTTTGCCTATATATGTCCATATACCCTAAAAACATCAGAGAATAGAATATATCGGGAGTTCCGCCGCCGCAAGCCTCTGTAGCCACCAAAAACCAATCGGGACCCTGTTCCGGCACCCTGCCGGAGGGGGGATCCCTCACCGATGGCCATCTTCATCATCCCGGCGCTCTCCATGACGAGGAGGGAGTAGTTCACCCTCGGGGCTGAGGGTATGTACCAGTAGCTATGTGTTTGATCTCTCTCTCTCGTGTTCTTGATTCGGCACGATCTTGATGTATCGCGAGCTTTGCTATTATAGTTGGATCTTATGATGTTCTCCCCCTCTAGTCCCTTTTAATGGATTGAGTTTTCCCTTTGAAGTAATCTTATCGGATTGAGTCTTTAAGGATTTGAGAACACTTGATGTATGTCTTGCATGTGCTTATCTGTGGTGACAATGGGATATCACATGATCTACTTGATGTATGTTTTGGTGATCAACTTGCGGGTTCCGCTCGTGAACTTATGCATAGGGGTTGGCACACGTTTTCGTCTTGACTCTCCGGTAGAAACTTTGGGGCACTCTTTGAAGTACTTTCTGTTGGTTGAATAGATGAATCTGAGATTGTGTGATGCATATCGTATAATCATACCCACGGATACTTGTGGTGACATTGGAGTCTCTGGGTGACATTAGGGTTTTGGTTGATTTGTATCTTAAGGTGTTATTCTAGTACGAACTCTTGAATAGATCAATCCGAAAGAATAACTTTGAGGTGGTTTCGTACCCTACAATAATCTCTTCGTTTGTTCTCTGCTATTAGTGACTTTGGAGTGACTCTTTGTTGCATGTTGAGGGATAGTTATATGATCCAATTATGTTATTATTGTTGAGAGAACTTGCACTAGTGAAAGTATGAACCCTAGGCCTTGTTTCCTAGTATTGCAATACAGTTTACGCTCACTTTTATCATTAGTTACCTTGCTGTTTTTATATTTTTAGATTACAAAAACCTATATCTACCATCCATATTGCACTTGTATCACCATCTCTTCGCTGAACTAGTGCACCTATATAATTTACCATTGTATTGGGTGTGTTGGGGACACAAGAGACTCTTTGTTATTTGGTTGCACGGTTGCTTGAGAGAGACCATCTTCATCCTACGCCTCCCACGGATTGATAAACCTTAGGTCATCCACTTGAGGGAAATTTGCTACTTTCCTACAAACCACTGCACTTGGAGGCCCAACAACGCCTACAAGAAGAAGGTTGTGTAGTAGACATCAAGCTCTTTTCTGGCGCCGTTGCCGGGGAGGTGAGTGCTTGAAGGTATATCTTTAGATATTTTAATCGAATCTTTTAGTTTCTTGTTTTATCACTAGTTCAGTTTATAAAAGAAAACTACAAAAAAATGGAATTAAGGGTGCCTCATATGCTTCATCTTTTTAATGTCTTCCATGAAAATAAGGATTCCGATAATTGTGCTCAATTGCTAGAGGAAGAATGCATTAGAATGTTTGGCACTAAATCTTTGAATGATGAGCATGATAGCAATGTTGTTAGTATGAACTCTTTGAATATCCATAGTACTAATGATGATTGCACTAGTCATGATGAAAATGTCTCTTATAAGCATGTCAACTTTTGTGGAGTGCATAGAGTTTGCAAGTACACACCAAACAGGGAAGATAGATTTTGCAAGAGGCATAAGTATTTGGAAACTAAATGGTTGCAAGAAAGGCTAGATGTTTGTGCTGAAAATTTAAACTTTCTTAGCCGTACTGGTGAACTTTGCAATGAACGTGATCATTTAAATACCCAATGCACATTGTTTCATGATCGTATCGTGTCCAAAAAATTTGATGACTTGATTTCCCTTTCACATCATAATGAACTTAGTTTGCTTTTGGGTTATGAAGAAATGAAACGTATAACTAAGGATCTTCCAGAATTTGTCCTTGATAAAGTTCTTGATTTTGATCTAGAAGAAATTCTTATGTATTGTGCGGTGAATTGCATTGAAAATCCTTATATTGCCAATTACATAAAGACAAGAAAACAAATAGAAGATGAAGAGAATACTAACGAAAGGGAAGAGGCTTCCCAATATCCTCCTATTATTTCCTATGATGAATCAGGTAACGAGGAGGAGCCTTCTATTCAACCAATCTCATCAATAAGGAGCTCAAAAAAGAGGGTTAAACCCACACATGATGTGAAGAAGAAAAAGAAAAGACGGAGAAGCAAAGGTAGAAAGGTATCCCTCCCAAATGATGTTGCTCCTACTACTCATTGTGATGATGATAATTGCTATACTATTGGTGCTATCCATACTATTAATGATGAGAGTGATTATGCTTATGATATGAAAAGGCCCAAGCTTGGGGATGCTTTGTTTGATGAGAATGACATGTTTGAGAATATATTTGCGGCAATTAATGTTTGTCCCAAGCTTGGGGATGCTATGTTTAATGAAGATGATATTTTTAGCCTCCCAAGTTTTGACGAGCAAATTTGTTATGATGATAGCATGCCCCCTACTTATGATGATTATATTGATGAATGTGGGTTTGGAAGAGTGTCAACTTTAGGAAGTAATAATCCCACTATTTTGGAGGGTGTTAAATCTTATTGTGATAATTATGAAAGTGGATTTGGAGAGGTCATGACTTTATTTAGTAATGATTCCACTATCTTGGAAGAGGTTTCAATCGATTATGATGAGAACAAAGTAGCTACTTATGATGATTATTGTGATGATACTTATGCTATAAAAAGTAGTGATGATTATATTTATAAAACTTGTCATGATTATGATTACCCCTTTTCTGAACATTACTCTTTTAATGTGGAAACAATTTATAGTATTCGAGTCTCTTATGACACTCCCACTATTCCTAATGAGAAGAAATTTGCTTATGTGGAGAGTAATAAAATTTCTATGCTTGTAGATCATGAAAAGAATGATTTAGGTGCTGGTTATATTGTTGAATTCATTCATGATGCTACTAAAAATTATTATGAGGGAGGAATATATGCTTGTAGGAATTGCAATAATATCAAGTTTCCTCTCTATGTGCTTAATGTTTTGAAGTTATGCTTGTTTTGTCTTCCTATGCTAGTTGATTATTGTTCCCATAAGTTGTTTGCTCACAAAATCCCTATGCATAGGAAGTGGGTTAGACTTAAATGTGCTAGTCATATTCTTCATGTATGTTTCAATTATTATCTTTTATGTGAGCATCATTGAAATCATCATGCCTAGCTAGGGGCGTTAAACGTTAGCGCTTGTTGGGAGGCAACCCAATTTTATTTTTGTTCCTTTATTTTTGCTCATGTTTAGAAATAAATAATCTATCTAGCCTCTGGTTAGATGTAGTTTTATGTTTTAGTTAGTGTTTATGCCAAGTAGAACCTTTGGGAAGACTTGGGTGAAGTCTTTATGATCATGCTGTAAAAAACAGAAACTTTAGCGCTCACGAGATGTGCTGCCATTTTTACTGTAGAGTGCTTTTAGGTTGATTCTTTTTGCAGATGATTAATAGACAAATTCCTCAGGTCCACCAATTTATTTTAGAATTTTTTGAGTTACAGAAGTATACGTTTGATACAGATTACTACAGACTGTTCTGTTTTTGACAGATTCTGTTTTCTATGTGTTGTTTGCTTATTTTGATGAATCTATGAGTAGTATCGGAGTATATGAACCATAGAGAAGTTAGAATACAGTAGATATAACACCAATATGAATTTATAATGAGTTCACAACAGTACCTAAGTGGTGGTTTTATTTCCTTATACTAACGGAGCTTACGAGTTTTCTGTTAAGTTTTGTGTTGTGAAGTTTTCAAGTTTTGGGTAAAGATTCGATGGACTATGGAATAGGGAGTGGCAAGAGCCTAAGCTTGGGGATGCCCAAGGCACCCCAAGGTAATATTCAAGGACAACCAAAAGCCTAAGCTTGGGGATGCCCCGGAAGGCATCCCCTCTTTCGTCTTCGTTCATCGGTAACTTTACTTGAAGCTATATCTTTATTCACCACATGATATGTGTTTTGCTTGGAGCGTCAATTTATTTTGTTAGTATTTGCTTGCTGTTATTTAGAACAATGTTTTGCATCTTTTATTTCAATAAAAGTGGCATTGATAGCCTTTACTATGCCTATTTTACAAGTCTACATGTTGCTGTTTGAAAACAGAAAGTTTACCGCTGTTGCAAAAATTCCCTAGAAAAGTCAGAATGTGATAAAATATTGAAACATTTTGCATAATAATCCCTGATGAATTTACTACAGTGGGAATTTTCTTTCATAATTTTTGGAGCTAGGGAAGTATGGATCTTTCTGCATTCTTTACAGACTGTCCTGTTTAGACAGATTGCTGTTATGTTTGCATTGTTTGCATATGTTTGCTTGTTTAATGATTCTATTAGAGGATAGGACTATTAAATATGCAGAGGCATTTAGTATGCAATGTTGAATAATAATTTTAGTGATTTGCTACAGTAGCGTATGATAAGGTTTTTGCATTGGTTTATACTAACTTATCTCACGAGTCCTTGTTGAGTTTTGTGTGGATGAAGCTTTTGAGATTTAGGAGACCGTGATATGAGAGGAATTAAGGAGACACAAAAGCTCAAGCTTGGGGATTACCAAGGCATCCCAAGATAATATTTCAAGAAGTCTCAAGCGTCTAAGCTTGGGGATGCCCCGGTTGGCATCCCACCTTTTTTCTTCGACAACTATCGGTTAGTATCGGTTGATCCTAAGTTTTTGCTTCTTCATGTGATGTTTGCTATTCTTAGAATGTCATTTTATTTTGTTTTGCTTGCTGTTTGAATAAAATATCAAGATCTGAAATTCTTAAATGAGAGAGAGTCTTCACATAGCTAAATAATTATTTAACTACTCATTGATCTTCACTTATATCTTTTTGGAGTAGTTTGTCATTTACTCGTGTGCTTCACTTATATCCTATGAGTAAATAGTTGAATGATTTGAATATCATAAATCTGAAATTATATATGTTTCATATGATTATTCCATGGGGAGTAATGACTTCACATATAAGAAGTAGAGGTGGTAAATTTATTGAAGGTTAGCAACCATTGTATTGGTCACTTGAACAATTCATGAAAGAATATTGAGGGAAGAGAGATTTCACATATAAATATACTATCTTGGACATCTTTTGTAATTGTGAGCACTCATTAAAATATGACATGCTAAAAGGTTGATGTTAGACAAGGAAGACAACGTAATGGGTTATGTTTTCTTATATCCCCCCCCCCCCCCCCCCCCCCCCCCCCCCCCCCCCCCCCCCCCCCCCCCCCCCCCCCCCCCCCCCCCCCCCCCCCCCCCCCCCCCCCCCCCCCCCCCCCCCCCCCCCCCCCCCCCCCCCCCCCCCCCCCCCCCCCCCCCCCCCCCCCCCCCCCCCCCCCCCCCCCCCCCCCCCCCCCCCCCCCCCCCCCCCCCCCCCCCCCCCCCCCCCCCCCCCCCCCCCCCCCCCCCCCCCCCCCCCCCCCCCCCCCCCCCCCCCCCCCCCCCCCCCCCCCCCCCCCCCCCCCCCCCCCCCCCCCCCCCCCCCCCCCCCCCCCCCCCCCCCCCCCCCCCCCCCCCCCCCCCCCCCCCCCCCCCCCCCCCCCCCCCCCCCCCCCCCCCCCCCCCCCCCCCCCCCCCCCCCCCCCCCCCCCCCCCCCCCCCCCCCCCCCCCCCCCCCCCCCCCCCCCCCCCCCCCCCCCCCCCCCCCCCCCCCCCCCCCCCCCCCCCCCCCCCCCCCCCCCCCCCCCCCCCCCCCCCCCCCCCCCCCCCCCCCCCCCCCCCCCCCCCCCCCCCCCCCCCCCCCCCCCCCCCCCCCCCCCCCCCCCCCCCCCCCCCCCCCCCCCCCCCCCCCCCCCCCCCCCCCCCCCCCCCCCCCCCCCCCCCCCCCCCCCCCCCCCCCCCCCCCCCCCCCCCCCCCCCCCCCCCCCCCCCCCCCCCCCCCCCCCCCCCCCCCCCCCCCCCCCCCCCCCCCCCCCCCCCCCCCCCCCCCCCCCCCCCCCCCCCCCCCCCCCCCCCCCCCCCCCCCCCCCCCCCCCCCCCCCCCCCCCCCCCCCCCCCCCCCCCCCCCCCCCCCCCCCCCCCCCCCCCCCCCCCCCCCCCCCCCCCCCCCCCCCCCCCCCCCCCCCCCCCCCCCCCCCCCCCCCCCCCCCCCCCCCCCCCCCCCCCCCCCCCCCCCCCCCCCCCCCCCCCCCCCCCCCCCCCCCCCCCCCCCCCCCCCCCCCCCCCCCCCCCCCCCCCCCCCCCCCCCCCCCCCCCCCCCCCCCCCCCCCCCCCCCCCCCCCCCCCCCCCCCCCCCCCCCCCCCCCCCCCCCCCCCCCCCCCCCCCCCCCCCCCCCCCCCCCCCCCCCCCCCCCCCCCCCCCCCCCCCCCCCCCCCCCCCCCCCCCCCCCCCCCCCCCCCCCCCCCCCCCCCCCCCCCCCCCCCCCCCCCCCCCCCCCCCCCCCCCCCCCCCCCCCCCCCCCCCCCCCCCCCCCCCCCCCCCCCCCCCCCCCCCCCCCCCCCCCCCCCCCCCCCCCCCCCCCCCCCCCCCCCCCCCCCCCCCCCCCCCCCCCCCCCCCCCCCCCCCCCCCCCCCCCCCCCCCCCCCCCCCCCCCCCCCCCCCCCCCCCCCCCCCCCCCCCCCCCCCCCCCCCCCCCCCCCCCCCCCCCCCCCCCCCCCCCCCCCCCCCCCCCCCCCCCCCCCCCCCCCCCCCCCCCCCCCCCCCCCCCCCCCCCCCCCCCCCCCCCCCCCCCCCCCCCCCCCCCCCCCCCCCCCCCCCCCCCCCCCCCCCCCCCCCCCCCCCCCCCCCCCCCCCCCCCCCCCCCCCCCCCCCCCCCCCCCCCCCCCCCCCCCCCCCCCCCCCCCCCCCCCCCCCCCCCCCCCCCCCCCCCCCCCCCCCCCCCCCCCCCCCCCCCCCCCCCCCCCCCCCCCCCCCCCCCCCCCCCCCCCCCCCCCCCCCCCCCCCCCCCCCCCCCCCCCCCCCCCCCCCCCCCCCCCCCCCCCCCCCCCCCCCCCCCCCCCCCCCCCCCCCCCCCCCCCCCCCCCCCCCCCCCCCCCCCCCCCCCCCCCCCCCCCCCCCCCCCCCCCCCCCCCCCCCCCCCCCCCCCCCCCCCCCCCCCCCCCCCCCCCCCCCCCCCCCCCCCCCCCCCCCCCCCCCCCCCCCCCCCCCCCCCCCCCCCCCCCCCCCCCCCCCCCCCCCCCCCCCCCCCCCCCCCCCCCCCCCCCCCCCCCCCCCCCCCCCCCCCCCCCCCCCCCCCCCCCCCCCCCCCCCCCCCCCCCCCCCCCCCCCCCCCCCCCCCCCCCCCCCCCCCCCCCCCCCCCCCCCCCCCCCCCCCCCCCCCCCCCCCCCCCCCCCCCCCCCCCCCCCCCCCCCCCCCCCCCCCCCCCCCCCCCCCCCCCCCCCCCCCCCCCCCCCCCCCCCCCCCCCCCCCCCCCCCCCCCCCCCCCCCCCCCCCCCCCCCCCCCCCCCCCCCCCCCCCCCCCCCCCCCCCCCCCCCCCCCCCCCCCCCCCCCCCCCCCCCCCCCCCCCCCCCCCCCCCCCCCCCCCCCCCCCCCCCCCCCCCCCCCCCCCCCCCCCCCCCCCCCCCCCCCCCCCCCCCCCCCCCCCCCCCCCCCCCCCCCCCCCCCCCCCCCCCCCCCCCCCCCCCCCCCCCCCCCCCCCCCCCCCCCCCCCCCCCCCCCCCCCCCCCCCCCCCCCCCCCCCCCCCCCCCCCCCCCCCCCCCCCCCCCCCCCCCCCCCCCCCCCCCCCCCCCCCCCCCCCCCCCCCCCCCCCCCCCCCCCCCCCCCCCCCCCCCCCCCCCCCCCCCCCCCCCCCCCCCCCCCCCCCCCCCCCCCCCCCCCCCCCCCCCCCCCCCCCCCCCCCCCCCCCCCCCCCCCCCCCCCCCCCCCCCCCCCCCCCCCCCCCCCCCCCCCCCCCCCCCCCCCCCCCCCCCCCCCCCCCCCCCCCCCCCCCCCCCCCCCCCCCCCCCCCCCCCCCCCCCCCCCCCCCCCCCCCCCCCCCCCCCCCCCCCCCCCCCCCCCCCCCCCCCCCCCCCCCCCCCCCCCGGTGCTCCAAGCCAACATCATTCGTATGGTGATCAGAAATATTAGCCTCAGTAGCATCACCAGCCCTGCTGTCGGTGGCAGCAGCCTCATCCTGCCCAATTTGCCTAATAACAACATTTGCACTTTCTTCATATGGCTTGCAGCTAGAGTCTTGCATAGTTTTGAAACGCTTCATGTTGTTCAACAGACGAACCGAGCTCTGAACTAGATGAGCAGCACCGTCACGCATATCACCAATTAAAATTCTCTCCATCTCAATATAGTCCACTGCTTCCTCAGCGTTAAATTGATGACCTTCAGGAAGGATACCATTGATACAGCTCAGACGCTCAACTGTAGTTGGGACCTTGTGCAGCTCAGAACACACATTACTAAAAATATGCTCAGCGCGCTCCAACACAGAAACAACAACATCAATACCAAAATCCTGCCTCTGTGAAGTACTAGCATTACTAGGGCCAGGGGGAACATAACAAGCACCCTCAACACCACGGCCATCTCTCAACTCATCGTGCAGAGATGAAATCTTGGGAACCTGAGACGACGGCATCTCCAGGACTGGCCGTTTATACACTCAGAAAAAAAACAACCTCCTCTTGAGTTTTCCACTACAAATAAGGGGGAAAAGAGTTAATTAATCAATGCAACACACAGGGAAAAAACATCATATTAACAGATTTAAATCAACAGCACTATCAATCTTTAACTGTCAGTGCCAATCCCCCCCCCCCCCCCCCCCCCCCCCCCCCCCCCCCCCCCCCCCCCCCCCCCCCCCCCCCCCCCCCCCCCCCCCCCCCCCCCCCCCCCCCCCCCCCCCCCCCCCCCCCCCCCCCCCCCCCCCCCCCCCCCCCCCCCCCCCCCCCCCCCCCCCCCCCCCCCCCCCCCCCCCCCCCCCCCCCCCCCCCCCCCCCCCCCCCCCCCCCCCCCCCCCCCCCCCCCCCCCCCCCCCCCCCCCCCCCCCCCCCCCCCCCCCCCCCCCCCCCCCCCCCCCCCCCCCCCCCCCCCCCCCCCCCCCCCCCCCCCCCCCCCCCCCCCCCCCCCCCCCCCCCCCCCCCCCCCCCCCCCCCCCCCCCCCCCCCCCCCCCCCCCCCCCCCCCCCCCCCCCCCCCCCCCCCCCCCCCCCCCCCCCCCCCCCCCCCCCCCCCCCCCCCCCCCCCCCCCCCCCCCCCCCCCCCCCCCCCCCCCCCCCCCCCCCCCCCCCCCCCCCCCCCCCCCCCCCCCCCCCCCCCCCCCCCCCCCCCCCCCCCCCCCCCCCCCCCCCCCCCCCCCCCCCCCCCCCCCCCCCCCCCCCCCCCCCCCCCCCCCCCCCCCCCCCCCCCCCCCCCCCCCCCCCCCCCCCCCCCCCCCCCCCCCCCCCCCCCCCCCCCCCCCCCCCCCCCCCCCCCCCCCCCCCCCCCCCCCCCCCCCCCCCCCCCCCCCCCCCCCCCCCCCCCCCCCCCCCCCCCCCCCCCCCCCCCCCCCCCCCCCCCCCCCCCCCCCCCCCCCCCCCCCCCCCCCCCCCCCCCCCCCCCCCCCCCCCCCCCCCCCCCCCCCCCCCCCCCCCCCCCCCCCCCCCCCCCCCCCCCCCCCCCCCCCCCCCCCCCCCCCCCCCCCCCCCCCCCCCCCCCCCCCCCCCCCCCCCCCCCCCCCCCCCCCCCCCCCCCCCCCCCCCCCCCCCCCCCCCCCCCCCCCCCCCCCCCCCCCCCCCCCCCCCCCCCCCCCCCCCCCCCCCCCCCCCCCCCCCCCCCCCCCCCCCCCCCCCCCCCCCCCCCCCCCCCCCCCCCCCCCCCCCCCCCCCCCCCCCCCCCCCCCCCCCCCCCCCCCCCCCCCCCCCCCCCCCCCCCCCCCCCCCCCCCCCCCCCCCCCCCCCCCCCCCCCCCCCCCCCCCCCCCCCCCCCCCCCCCCCCCCCCCCCCCCCCCCCCCCCCCCCCCCCCCCCCCCCCCCCCCCCCCCCCCCCCCCCCCCCCCCCCCCCCCCCCCCCCCCCCCCCCCCCCCCCCCCCCCCCCCCCCCCCCCCCCCCCCCCCCCC